>JAJHUR010123489.1:0-16267 GCA_027495735.1 Lutjanus campechanus | reverse complement strand
TGATATCTTGGTATCATGATATGGTTTCAAAGACTGCATTACAATAAAGTGATGTCATTTTCAGAACTTACCAGATCGTTCTAGCTGTTGTTATTTGTCTTTATAGCCACATTACTGGTGATTATTTGTCAAAAACCTGTTAATATCTTGTGAAAGCAGCAATAGTCATCCCTACAATATTGTTGCAATATTGATATGAATATTGTAATATTTAATTTTGTTCATATAACCCAGCCCTAGTCAGGCTTATATAAAATATGTTACTGTGCTAATGAGCACACACAGAAAAAATCCCTGCTGGATGGGGTTATTAGGCTTAATAACCCCTTTGAGTGGGTAAACGGGTATTATTATTATTATCAGTCTTATTATTATTATTATTATCATTATTATTATTATTATTATTATTATTATTATCATTATCATTATTATGCCAGATAATTTAAGAGATTTGATGGTGTATTTGTGGTTAGGGTGGTTCTGTAATAGATATCTGGTCTAGCAGTAGATTATTAAAAAAGGGCGATGAGCCAGGAGCCGATGTGGGCCAAAAAATGAATATGAGTTAAGGTAAATAATATTAGAATTACTGATGCATTTTGCTTATTTGCTTTAGAGCCAGTGCTATATAGAGGTTCTGTTTGTACATACTGTTATTTAGTCTTTTGGACTATTCCATCTGTTCAGTGGCTTTATTGTTAACCTTTAGTCTGTACTGTGCAATGACTTCATAATCACTTTGTGAATATGATGAAATGGTAGGTTTAGGCTCAGTCCTGGTATTTATATTCATATCTTTCATGCTGCTTATTAAAGATATTGAACTAATAGTACGTGTACAAGAATCAGTCCGGTTGTGGTCAGTGTATATCTGAGCTAAATGGTACCACTGATGTTTACAGCTGTCATGCAGTGGTTAACTTCCAGTCCACTTCATTGGTGTCATTGTTGGAGTGTTCTGCACCTGCTGAACCTGACAATACTTTAAATTAGCTCAGCTCTAAAGGAAGCAGGACGCTTTGCCTTTTTGGGTGCCGGCATAAGTAAAAGTTCAAGAATGCCCGCAAGTATTAAACTACAGTACTCCATTAATGGCATTGTAAATTCCTTTGCAGTGACCCAGTATTGGCGCTGCAGGAGCCGAGTCTCAAAGAGAAAACAGAAAAATACATGACAGAGGAGTTCAAATGGCAACAGCAGAGGCTGAACATTAAAACTGAACTGAGAATGTGCGCAGCAGGGACAGACCGAGTGAAATACAGAAACAGCATTGTAATACCCTTGCATACACTTAGTTTTTGGTGGGACTTGAGGGACACCGATACGTACTGAAAGAAAAAGAAAAAGCTCAGCAGCAGAGCCCTAAGCTGGCACATTAAGCATAAAACTGCCACACTCATCTGGATTCACAATGAATGGAAAGAGCGGGGCAGCCAGGTCATTGCCTATAGGAGCCTTTGTTTTCCATTACAGTCCACTGCGTGTGTGTGTGTGTGTGTACAGTAGCAGCGCTGCTAGTTTGTTTTTAGGGCTGTGGCCTGAGGTTCATCTCTGTGTGGCTAATCAGCAGAAAATGACAGGCTGTGACCGGGGAAGAACCTTCCACATACAGAATCCATGCATGGTTGTTGTAGTGCTGCAGTTCAGCCAGCTCAGAATTATTTCTAAGCTGTGTGTAAGTGCATGTCGGGCTGTGAATAGCAGCATTGTTTAGAGTACAAACACAAACCAGAGACACAGAGAATAAACATGGCAGGAGAGAGGCTTTCACCTTCTAATGTAGATGCTACAGTAGGGCCAGAACACACATGTGCCATAATGTGTATAGAATGGACTTTACTTTAATGGACTTTAAATTCTTTTGAATGTTGTTCAGTGCATTTAACAATTGGTTAAATTGATCCTTTAATGAATTTCCCCTTGGGGATTAATAAAGTATTTCTATTCTATTCTATTCTATTCTAGTCAGTCGATTTCCAGAAAATTAATCGCCAAGTATTTTGATAATCAATGTATCGTTTCATTTTTCAAGCAAAAATGTCAAACATATTGTTAGCTCCAGCTTCTAGAATGTGAGGATTTGCTGCTTGTCTTTGTCACTTCTGATGGTAAATGAAGACTCTTTGGGTTTTAGGCTGTTGATTGTTGAAAACTTTGCGCTCTGGAAAAGTATTTTTCACAATTTTTTGAGATTTCATACTCTAAACAGTCAATCATGAAAGGGGCCTGGGAGATAAAACAATGGCGATATAATCAGCAATAGACACTTCATCAACAGCAATAACGAAATTATTCATATAAAGTTCAATAGGTCACTTAAATGCATTTAATGCAAACTGCAATGAAAGGACATAATGAATACACCCTGGCTCATAAACAGCCTGTCATATCCTTTGATAATGGAGTGACATGCATTTTGGCAGATTTGGCAGATATATGGATGATGAAAATTGTTAATAGTTAGTTGCAGCTGTAATTGTGTATATTTCAGTTTGCACTTGTGAAAATTAGCATTTTTTTTCAAATATTACAGTCTGCCAAATTTGTATATTCTACAGGAAGTAATTGGGTAACTAATAACTGTTAATATGCTAATATAAGACCTGCTGACAAATGGCTACTATTTCAGAAATCTGAGGCAAATAGTAATGAATTATGAGGGAAAAATATGCGGTCAAATATATTTTATTAACTTCCAAACTAGGCCTGGATCAGTTCATTGTTGTTGTTATTATTATTATCTGGTGGTTTATTTATCTTGTACAGTCAACATCAACATTGTCACATCAACAAGTTTAGATACATAATGGATCAACTGACTACATTTACAGGGATGTTTATTCTCACCGATTAACCCTCAGATCTAATGTAATGTATGCCATTGTTCACAGCACAGTATGTCTTTGTGCTGATGTCTACCGGCAGCAGAGAAACTCCTCAGGCTCTCAGTGTCATGTTGTCATTGTGCCTTTAACCGCAGCTGTAATAATGAATTTCAGTACAATCAGAGAAATAAACATAGTGTGTAAAATGGTGTCCTAATGAATCTTTATTTATCAGATAGATATTCACACAGTAAGTTACAGTATGGCTATGTGACATGCAGGTTATGTGGTGTTTGGGCAGCGCAGTAACTGGATACACAGAGTGTTAGTGGTTTGTTTTCTGGTGCCTAAGGAAACAAAATGTAATCTGAAGCCAGGATGGGTTGGCTGGATTGCTGACTGGATGTACCCTTCCCCCATCTCTCTAAGATGCACGAATGCACGCACGCACACACGCACGTATGCACACACACACACACACACACACACACACACACAGTGCACTAAAGCTCTACTACATCACAGTGCTACATACGGCAGCCATAAAGTCTCCTATAGGCTCGGAGGCTTCCCAGATAACCCTGGGAATACATTAGGCTCTACTACTCAACAGCTGCTGTGGTTCTTGCAGGACTGTTGTGTCAGACCTGAATGCTGCACTGTGCTCCACTACTTCTATTCTCATCGCCAGGCTGCTGTAGAATTTAGAGGCATGTAATGCTAAAAATACATAATGTCCATTAGAAAACTGACAAAAGAATGCTGCCAAGCACCAGGGGCTTGTAAAATGTATAATACTGACGACCAACTTCATCTCAGCTCTAGACAGATTGTGGTCGTACATACACTGACTTCATGGTGAACTTTTCTTTCAGTAATTTATGAGCAATTTTGAAATGAATTTGCAATACCTGATTTCATATTTACTCTGAACACAAAATGTTATTAAACTGGCCTCACATAAATGATGTTTAGGAGAATTAGGAGTGCAATGGATCAAAAAACTCACGGATCGGATCATTTTTTGGATCAGCAAAAAAGAAAAAAGTGGTGGGATTAGGGTTAAATTATTTTAAAAATGCACTTGGCTTTGATCTCTGTCTGTAATTATCACCATAGTTATGTAATGTAATAATAATGATAATAGTAATGATAATGGTAATAATATTAAAAACTTCAAACTTAAACAGTACTGTTCTATGTATATACTATACATACATTAGATCATTACACACTGCACAGTATAATACACAACTACGCTCTGTAGTCTGGCTCAATGTCCCGCCTACAGCACCATCTGATTGGTCAGAAGTTACGGGTAATCAATCAGTACAGACACACTGTCACAGACAGAGTCAGACAGCTGCACCTGTGATCAGGGAGTAGCTGTGTAGAAGTTAAGACAGCTGATATCACCAAAGTTTCAATAATTATCACAGTGTTATGATCTGTTTCTATGACGACAGCATAGTTACATCAGTGAAAAAAGTCATGGTCTGGATTTCATTCAAGGCGATGTGACGGATTTTAAATCAGCCGCTCTTCGCAGATGCGCTGCACACAGCAGCATCTGTCCTGTCTTTTCCCCTCAACTCTGCATTGAGATTTCGGGTATTATAACTTATACAAAAGTAACAGTGACAGTAAAACTATGATGCTCACAAGCAGTCCACGGATCACATGCGTGCCGAACCGTGGAAGGCGATCTGTACAGGACACGGATCAACTGCGATCCGTTGCACCCCTATTTATAATACTATATCAGTTATAGGGGATGATAAAAAAAATCTGCATCATGATATTGTGATACATGCAAAGATTCATGGCCGTGGTTCATTTTGTGTTGTTTATTTATGCATAGGGTGATGGTCTTGATACTGTGAAAGTTTCCCTGAAATAAGATTTTTTAGAAAGCAAAATATTACCCTTTTTACAGTATTGGACTATTATGCAATATACTGACTAGTAACCCCTGTACTGTGATCAGGGAAGAATACTTGTGTTGATTGGCTGAGAGCAAAACCATACAAATAGTCTTTTTTTTCTAGATCTGTGTGCAAAAAAATCCTTTTTGCACAGTACTGGGTTGTTTCAGTTGATACCTGAAAGGTATTAAGTACAGATACTTAGTCCTAATTGTGATACTGCATTACCAGATCCTTGCCAATATACGACTGTAGTCACTATGTTATTTCCCCTTAAAAATGGCAAGACCAGTGACAGTGAATAAGTGGTCCATTCTCTCCAGGTATAGTAAGGGTTTATGTTAATATGTGAGTGAAGGAGATAACAGTCATGATGTCAGAGTAGAATGAACAAAACAAAAACTGTGTGAAGGCTTCTCCAGATAAGCATCAAACCTGTAGGGTTGGACACCAATAATAACATGCAAAATGAAAAGATTATTCAGCCTCTATAATGATTTTAGTGCACCACTCATGTGTGATAATCATCACTGATAAAGTGAGACATTATGCTGTGTATTTGGGTTATCCTCAACAGTAAAGCCATAGTCTTTTTAGTAAAACATTCAGTGAGAAAGCAGCCCAGACAGACTGTGACTGTGTCCTGAATATGGAATGAGTAAACCTCGGCCCGTCTGACTGCTGTTATCTCCATCACACCCTTAGACAGCCTGTGTGCTCACAACTACTCTCAATGCAATCTTTCCTTCACCGATTTGAGATAGAGCTGATAATTGTATGGTTTTTTATCCCATTGTCGAGGCTGTTTATAAAATTTAATGGTAGTTGGTATTACTTCAACATTTCCATTTCTGTCGGGGTGAAAAATCCTCTAGTATTGGAGTAAAGAGCACCACGGGGCACTAAAAATTCTCTCCTAAAACCCAAAGTGTGTTTTCAGAAATGTCCTTTGCTAAGGTCCATTGAAAGAATCCTGTTAGTCCAAGTCATATCTTGGACCCAGAGCTGTTTTGTGTATTTTCGAACACTGCTGTCAGGGAATACTGGCCCGGCCCTCTAACTAGACTGTTTTACCAAAGAATGTGAGGGAAGCTATTTTGGTGAAGCCAGTAATGAGGAGGTTGTGCTTGTTCAGTTTGGAACATCTCCCAAATGGATCGAGCAACTGTGGCTCATGCGTGTCCGTCTAGTTTGGCTGTATCTTTTCTTTTGAGCAGAAGATGAGATCTCACCTACAGCTATTTGTATTCAGCTTATTTCTGGGACTGGGACGCAGGCTGAGTAAGTCGTCTCACTGTCCACCCCCTGAGGTGAACCTGTAATCGTTTGTTGTTCCTACCTTGTAGGAGTAAGCCAGGGCTGATGGAATGTTGCCTTACCTGTCTGTATGATGTGTCTGTCTGCCGTCCTCACTGACACTAGTTGACCCCGTAATGTAATACACTTAATCTTGTCATCAACTAATTCATTATATTAACATGGTTGCTCTGTGCCAGTGGGACACTACAAGGGGATGAATGACAATAGACCTGCTTACAGTCTCTCTAGTTGAATTTCAAACAGGCTCCCTGTTGTCCTCAAGAACAGTTTGTTCTCTCAAAGCAAGAAAAAGAAAGAAACCAGCTGCAACTGAAAATTGGTGGTGAAGCTCCTGATTGATAATATAAATGATCAATTATTATTATTGTGACATGCCAGCATGCTCAGGGCAGACACTTGGATTATATTAGATTAGCTGTGTCATAGCTCCCTGAACCCCCTTCTTTAACCCAGCCCCTGTCCTTTTCTATTGTTTCCCTCCTGGCTGCCTTGTCTTGTTTGGTCTCTATTGCCCTGTGCTCTTATATGCTGTCCTGTTCTCCCAGTCCTGTCTTGTTCCAGTCCACTCTGACCTGTTCTCTCATTTCCTGTCTGCTCCTGATCTCTCCTGTCCTGTCCCAGGCTGTGCTTTCACATTTATTGGACTTTAACTGGATTATGTGTATTACCAGGCATTGCAAACATCCATGTTTCCCTTACAAAGTCCCCGGGATAGAATAAATCAAGTCTGCTTCATGCTATGTGTTGTTATTTTGCCAGAGTATCATGGTTTATACTAGATCTGTTTTGCTGTGAGAAATAGAAATGTGTTTGTGCAGACGATTATCACAAATAATGCAAAATGTTACTTCAGTTTGAGACAGAGCTCTATTCTAGCTTTTCATGATTGGAATCACCTTTAATTGTAAAGCCTGAGTCTTTTTTCATGCTCATGCAGTGACTTTTATACTAGATACATTTATCAACAGGAAGCTACAAGAGCTGAAACAGTTAGGGTACAAAATTAGCACCAGCCACCATCCAGATGCTGGTAAAATATGTAAGTGGTGGGTAGATTTGCTTCACTCACCAGCCAAGAAAACAATGGTAATCTATCATGTGGCTGGTAAAATTTGAACATTGATTAGCTATTTGGCCAAAGGACAAAAAAATTGTGTGGTCAATTGAAATTTAAGTAATTTTTTAAAGTGCTAGATGTTTGCTGGTTCCAGCTTCTCAAATGTATGGATTTGTTGCTTTTCTTTGTCATTTAGGACCGTAAATGAATTGTCTTTGACTGATTCTTGCTGGCTTGTATGGCTTGACTCAACTCGACTCACTTTGTTAACCAGTTACTTGTCTTGATTTCATTTCCAGCTGCAGATAGTACTACCTCAATGCAGTTTGGATTCTCAGCTGTTTGTCATAGTGATAGACTTCATCTTCAACATGACCTAAAACACAGGAACACTGGAGAATATCAAAGGAATGATGTTCTTGATATTTAGATAATGATATTTTTCATTTTCAGCCTGTTTGTCTCTGCAAGGAGACGAACTCTGTTTCAGAAAAGGCTTGGAAGAGAGAGTTTGGGAAATCATACATCAGAGCACAAAAGGCAAGCGACTGGTTGCTTTGTGATATACAAATGAAAATGATCTCTTACCAATCAAAAACAAATGAGAACGGTTTTGAGCGAGCCGAGTCATACCATGCAGTGACAACGAGGCATTAGTGTGACAAAGCACCTGTGATAGATATTTTTCATCAAATGAAAAATTAATTAATCAATCAATTGTCAGATTAAGTGATAATGAAAATGCTTGTTGGTCCCAGTCTTAAAAGCTATGGCACTAAAGCATCTTTCCTCATAATGTTGTGATGGTTTTCTCTGCGCTGCATAACCTGATGAATTCAGATGAGATAGCTGTGCACTTGACTAAACAGAACAGAACTTCATGTCCTTTTACAATGGGTGTACTGCTTTTGTTGTTTTTCTTATCTCATCTTTACTGCTTTAAGTTGTTATATTTAGTCATATATATACTTCTTTTCTCAGCTTGGTCTCTTTCATTTGGTCTCCAAATGCATCTTGACTTTATTCTGGTAGCATTCGAAAGGTCTGGCATATTCAGCCTGGCCTTGTGCTGTTGGTGCATGACTCACTGGCTGGATTTCTGATATTACAGAAAGACAGAGAGCGAGAGAGAGAGGGATGGAGAGAGACAGAATAAGGGAGAGATGGGCAGATGAAGGGAGGAGAGAGAGATGTTTCAGAGAGCTGAAGTGAAAGAGAGAGTGAATGTTATTTGAAAAATGAGGAGAAGGAGTGAGAGAGCGAGAGCTGTGTACTCTCATTAGTCGTTTGGTTTTCCAGCCAGCCCGGCTCTCTGGCAGAGAGAACGACAGAGCAGAGGAGGAGGGAAAGAGAACGAGAGAGAGAGAGAGAGAGAGAGAGAGAGTGAGAGAGAGAGAGAGCAAAAATGGGAATGTGAGAGAGACGGAGAGAGAGGGGTTTCTTTCTCCTCTGTCTGGCCTCTCTCCCATAGCAACAGCGGCTTAGCCACGTGAACGCCAGTTCCTTTGAGTTCACCCACTGCACAGAACTTAACTCCTTCAGTGCCGGATTACAGCACAATACAGCAGCACAGAGACAGAATACAGAAAAGAACTCCAGACAGAATAAACATGCATAAGAAATACCATTTATCTGATTTCACCAACGGAACTGGGCTTAATTTCTTTGGAGCTTGTTGAACTGGAATCTTATAAATGATATTAGGAAAGAACAGAATTTAATTTAGACTGTGTAGCAACAAAATTCTGTGTTCATTGAATACACACCCTTCACACCATCATATAGAGCGGAATAGAATGCTGCCATGTATAGAGGAAGCAAATACATATAGAGCACATTTTATGTCGCATTCACTGGAATACAATGCTGGCATATTTGGTGCAATAGAATGTTGTCACATATGGCAGAATAGAATGCCAGCACATTTGGTGGAATAGAATGGTGCAACATATAGTGGAAAAGAGTGGTGTCTCATAGGAGAATGGAATGGCATCACATAGAGCAGGAATAGAATTCCATCACATTTACTGGAATAGAATGTAATCTCTTGTAGTGGAATAAAATGCTGTCTCATGTTGGGAAACAGAATGGAGTCACATATAGAGGAATAGAATTGTGCCAGATATAGTGAAACAGATTCCTCTCACATATAGCGGAATAGAATTTTGTCACGTATAGCACGTGTCACGTATAACAGAGTGCCGCCTCATATAGTAGAACAGAATACCGCCACAAATAACGATATAGTATGCTGTCACATATAGTGGACTAGAATGCCTTTACATGTAGCAAAATAGAATGGCATCCCATAGAGCAGTACAGAATGCCATCACATTTGCCATCACATCACACAATAGCGGAATAGAATGGTGTCTGATAGACCAATATAGAATGGCGCGTATTGGCAGGTTACCTTGTGACCACTGACTGGAGAGCTTACATCAGTTCCTTCACATGTTGAACAGTTCCGTAGTCTACTTATACTCTGAATTAGAGGATCTCATAGACAAGTCAAAGGCCCCGTTTCTGTCTTTTTTTCTTTCTCTCCCTGTTCCCTCCATTCCTTTTGTTCAACAGCGAGCTAACTCTTTCCAGATGGTATAGAGTTAACTCCCCTCACTGATCATCTCCTTTCCTCTCAACATACATACATACATACATATGTATATGTGTATATATATATATATATATATATATATATATATATATATATATATATATATACAAATGGCCTATAATTACTATATATGGAGGAAATAGTAGAGAATGTGTTGTCCACACACAGGGATTTAAATATGAGGATTTACTGCATTTCCCAGTTTAGTTTTGTGAGTTGAAAACCCCAGTTTTTGATTATTGGTCAGTTTGAATAGCTGATGAAAGAATGAGTGACTTTTAGACTTAAGTTTGGGATGTGGTAGCCTGTTACATTCAGTTTGAATGTCTCTGTATAAAGTCAGACTAGATGAATAATGACTAAACAGTAATTATATATGCTGAGTTGTAAAAAATGGAATGTATTAGAAATAATCATTACATGGCATCGCACATTCTTATGTAGAGTTTAATGTAATTGTTATTTGTTTGTGTTATTGCGTTGCACAGTGGCATGTTCATTACACTTCTGTTACTTATGACACTTGTAGTTTTATTTGTCCACTTTAGTTGATTTTATTCTTGATAAAGCAGAGTAGTATTTCTAATTAATACCAAGATATTCTGCAAATATCATAAAATATATGATTAGTAAACCTCAGTTTATTTTAACAAAAAGCAAAGTATTTGTAATATTACCTGTATTAAGCTCAAGAGGGCTGCAGCACCTACACAGTGCTTGGACTGCAGAATATTGCTGTGTTTATTGGCCTTGAAAACTCATATTGCTTCAGCCCTGGTGTGAGTAGACTCGGTATTTGACGTGTCTCAGCTGGAATGTGAACCGCAATTAAACAAGTTAACTCTTGTTACCAGAGAGAGGAAAGATTCCCTCACACAGAACTCATCCTCTCATTGTCACCACTCTCTCTCTGTCTGTCTGCATGTGTCTCTCTTTTTGTCTCTGACAGCAAATGGTAGTGTCTCTCACCAGTTCTATCTGGAGCCTCAACTAATGGCTGTTTTTACTATCAATTAAAGTAGTAAGTAATAATTCTTTCAGCTAATTACATAATCACAATCAATGTCTATAACATTTCAGAAAACTGTGAAACAGTATCCATCACATTTTCCCAGAGGGCATGATGACATCTTTAACTTACCTGTCCTGTCCAACCAACAACCCAAAGCTCAAAGATAATCAAACATCAACATAAACAGAAAAAAGCAGCAATGTACCACAACTGAGAAGCTTGAATTGGATAGTGTTTGCTGTTATTTTGCTTACTGAATTATGTAAATGATTAATCACTTATCAAACAATAGTTTCTGTCAGTTGACTAATTGATTAATTGACAGCACAGGTATTATAGTGTTACAGGTGTGTGATATCACCACATCCCAAAGCATTGTAAATCTGGTATTATGCTTTCCACATCCATGAGTGTGCGAGGGTCCACTGGGGTCAATGTGACATAAATTTTGTCATCAGACGATGTACGCGTGGGCTCTGTGCAGACCTCTGCGTACACGCCTATTTGTTGTGACTGCACTGACTCATCCGCAGACCTCTCAATGTGGCCACTACAGATGTCGATCTACTGCACATGTGTGGAGCGCTTCCTCAAAGCGGACTGCAGAAACTAGTATAAACAGAACTAACAGGCGTCCGTGGGGTCCACAGCTGTCCATGTACGTATCCATTCGGGACTATAATAGAGGCCTCAATTACCTGCACTCACTCAGCTGTTGTGAAATCTGGCCAGCTGTGGATACAAGAATTAAATACATAGGTACAAAGCAAATTAAGGATTTTTTTTAAAGGATAAAACATTAAAGATGTGTTGCTGAAAGATGTTGGAAAATATCTGATTGCAATGTTTTCTAACCAATAACTTAAATTAAACTGTGCTTATTTTCTATAAACTCCAGACCTGTTGTGCTGGTAAATTATGTCTGACAACATAAAAGCAATCTCAGTGATAACTGATTGCTGACCTCCTTTATAGCCCTGAATTATGGAGGTCCTGATATAGAGGTTTTGAGTTAATAATGTCACAGGTATCATGATCATTTTATAAAACTGAGTAGTGGCAATATCACTAATGTAATATCTTACTGAAGACAGCTTGTCTTACTTCCTCTCTCTTGTTACCTGTTAAGCCCAGTTTATACCTCTGCACCTACTCTACGGCGTAGGTACGGTGTAGCTGCACGCCCTGCTGTATAGCCTGATGTGCACCACCCCAGAAATGTAACTACACGGTGACGCAGACCACACTGACGAGCACAAAAAACTCACCCATCTTCTGCCATCTCCTCAGATGTATTTTCAGTTTTCTGCTTTGCAGTAATTTAAATAGTTCAACATTTATTAGCTCCAACTCCCAACATGATCTGCTCAGTTTTAAACTCATGAGGAAACACAGAGAACACATAGAAACCCCACTGCCAACTCAACGTGACACAGACACACCAGTGCACAAGTAAATGCTCCCAATACTGTATGTATATGTAGTAAAAAGTTAACAGAACTTTGTATAAATATTGAATCAGACTTTTATTCAGAACATACTTGGTATCAGAACTAAGATCAGAAAACATGAGCTGATCATACCTATTCATTTATTGTATGTTAATAAGTATACTTAGTAATACTAAAAACTTTACATGATGGTATACAATTAGTACTGCTATTGTTATGTATCATCTTGGAGGAGTCAGTCAGCCATGGCAGCCATAAAGCTGCACAGCTTGTCAGACAAGCAGACTTTCTGTTCTGCCGGCCAGTCAGCCAGTCAGCCAGCCAGCCAGCCTGCCAGGCTTCTCTCCCTCCCTCAGCCGTCACCTCACCATCCTGTCAGTCTGTACAGCAAAGTGCTTCTCCTCAGCTCTCTACTGTGTCCTCTGATATCACTCAAGCTAGAAAGAAAAGCCACATGTGGACTCCAAATGTCTGCACACACACACACACTCACACACAGGCCCTGGTCTGTCTCTTGTAGTGTTGGAGAGCCACAGAGAGAAAATAAAAGGCACTGGAAAAAAGCTTCAGCATGACACACCTTGAAACAAAAGTGTGTTGGGAGTGTTTCTGAGCTCTGAACAATCACACACACTCGCACACACCTCCATGCAGCGAGGCGTGGCTGTAGTAGTGGAGTCCTACGGTGTAATGAGGCTTGTGAATGGAGAGAGAAGCGCTGTGGTGGCTTTATTTACATGCTGTGATTTCAGATGGGGGCCTCCATCCTCTGTATCACATACAGCCACGGTTAGAAAGTGTTTTTCAGGAGAACTCCATTTAATCTGTTAAACTTCAGGCTTGATATGTGCTTAATGTATTTCGTTTTTTTATTGTGAAGCAAAAGTGAAATTCATAGTACCCATCAGCCAGAGTATAAACTGCACCTTACTAGTCAACCTACCACCATTAGATAGGCTTACATTACAGATCCTATTCCAGGAATCTGACTGGTTGTTGAATTTTGGTGTTCCACAGCCTGAAGAGGCAGATTTCCTGCTCTGCTGGAAATGTTACTTTTTAACTTGTACAAGCTTCTGTAGAGGTTTAGCCCAACCCCAACCTGCTCCTTTTACATAAATATTAAGCTGAAAAACACACTGATGCAGCACACGTATACTGTATTCAACCTTGTTTGGATTGAATGTTATTAATTTCAGTAACAGCTTTTTTTATGAACTAGATGAGCAAACACGGTCATTGAACTTAGAACTAGTTAAAACGCCAAAGTTTTGTGTGTGCATGTGCTATGGGTATGGTAGTGTATTTGTGTGTGTCCTGTGGAGGGTAGTGGATGTTCTGGTGTGTGAAGTCCAAAGTTTCTGTTGACACTACAGCAGGCCATAGTGACAGCATCAACTACTCCAGTTATCTCTAAAATATTCATTATGCCAGAAAGCCGCACTACTTTTTCTGTTTTCCTTTGTTAATTTTTTTCATGTAACCAGGAGTAATAGACTTGTCGAGACTAAAAACCTCTTTTTTCAAGAGTGTCCTGGCCAAGGCGGGCAGCAGCACAGTTAATATGGTTGTGCCATAAGACAGATGTAAAACAATGTGAAATGAAAACAAAGAAAAAATTACAGAATTATAAAGACCAAATCATTCAAAACATCTACAGCCAGATGGAGGCATCCTGCTTCTGTGTTACTTAGAATCACTATAAAAGCTTCCAGTGAGACTATTTAGGTGTTTGTGTTGACAATATAAAAGAGATATGCATGAGACCACAGGAGAATTTTAACCATATAAGCCTCGCCATTTTCAAGATAGCTGACAACACAACAGAATGAACTCCGGTATCCAACAAGTAGTACAATGGGAAAATGTCCCTTTTGTGGTTGTCTGTTCTTATTCTGCCCACTTGGTTTCTGTGTTTCACCAGAAATGAGCTGCTTTTGCCAGTTTTGTTGTTGTTTGTGTCTTAAAGGGACAGTTTGACATATTACATGTGTGCTGTTACGTGTGGTTGTATGAGGTACTTATTGATAGTCAGTGTATTACCTACAGTAGATACTGGTTTAAAAGGTTAGCTTGGATTCACTGAAGTCTAGGGCTGCAACTAATGATTATTTTCATAGTTGGATTATTTTCTCTATTAATTGATTAATTGTCGCTTGGTCTATAAAATGTCAAGATGACATTCTAAAATGTCTTGTTTTGCTCACAACCTGAAATCAGAATTTTGACTTTTTTTTTTCTTAAAAATGACTCGGATGATTAATTTAATAATCTATTAATTGTTGCAGGTCTACTGAGGTCACAACACAAACAAATTAAGTGATAGAGACCGCGGCCGACCAGCAAGTCCTATGTTCTGCGAGCTAAAATCACTTATTTTGCCAATGCAGTGAAAATGTTCTAAATATAGAGTAAACTTAAACTGATAGACTTTTTTAGGTGTCTAAAATCTGTTTGTCTGCTGACCCTGTCCACCGTAATGCATTCCTTGGCTTCCTTTACGGCAGGGCTGTATGGTGCGACATATATGTCGCACGTGCTATGAGAAAAAATGTCTGTGCTAAGAATTAATTTGCTTGCTAGCATGTGTGCGATAGGCAGATTTGCGAGCCAACCCCATAGCGTTACTTGCTGACATAACATCATATGTTTTGCCAAAGAGCTTGTTTGATTAAAAAAAATCCTTCTGTGTAAAACGTTGCTAGGCTACCGGCAACGTTACTTCGCTATCCTTCCTGGTAATGAGTGGTGCAACGGATCACCCTCCACGGTTTGGCACGCATGTGACCCGCGGACTACTGTGAGCATCATAGTTTTACTGTCACTGTTACTTTTGTATAAGTTATAATACCCGAAATCTCAATGCAGAGTTGCAGAGAAAAGACAGATGCTGCTGTCTGCAGCGCATCTCTGTGCGGATTTAAAATCCGTCACATCGCCTTGAGTGAAATCCAGACCATGACTTTTTCCACTGATGTAACTCTGCTGTTGTCAAAGAAACAGATCATAAGACTGTGATGATTATTTAAACTTTGGCGATATCAGCTGTCTTAACACTAGAACGGCCACGACTGTCATTTCGATCGTTTTGAAATTTAGGCTACATGTGCAATAACTTTGTTGAATAAAAAAGATAAAATCCTGCTGGTTCTTGACTTTTCACAAAAGTGTATGTATTTTTATTTAAAGTTGGCTTTACATAAATTACATAAATGACAACCAAAATATAATTTTTACCTATTTCGGGCGTGAACGGTCATATTGACCGTACGGAATTTTGCGCTGTTCTATTGTTTATTTTTTCCGCGGTTGATCTATTTTTAGCCTTCCCGCAGTGCCGTTATTATTAGACAGAGATGGAAAGATCGATAGATAGGGAGACAGGGAGATAGAAATAAAGAAAATGTCTGAAAGACAGAGGAGAGACCTGACACTTACCAAGGCCTTGGAGCTACTTCATAACTTGGACAGCGGCGATTCTGATGCAGGAGAACTAAAGTGACAGCGACCTTTCTTGGAATGATCATACTTCATTCTCATCAGAAAGTGATTAGGAGTTCATACGGAGGGAAAAGACATGGCTACTAAAATATTCGGCACCTGCGGAAAATGCTGCAAAGCGGTGTGTAAATTGCGCGAGGAGAGGAGTCAACGTACGTTGACAGCGAATAGGGGAGACTGGGGACGTTTGCAACACTAGTGTGGATTTCTCTCAGTTATTCAGAGATAATTTGGAACAGACCAACCAAATCTTAAACCTGTATGTTAAATAGACATGCACTATTGATTTAATTAGTTAATATAAAATTGTTTTATGGTTTTAGTCTAAACTTTGTTCTTTTGTTTTAGATCAGCTTGTTTCCATCTTTTTAAAAATAATTTTATGTGTTATAAGAGTTTTAAAAATGTTTCCTAAGGAAATAAGATATTTTTAATGTTATTTTCTGAAATAATTTTCTTGTTCTGAGTTATGGATTATTACATTATATAACTATGGTGATAATTACAGACAGATACAGATCAAAGCCAAGTGCATTTTTAAAATAATTTAACCCTAATC
>JAJHUR010123488.1:21435-34564 GCA_027495735.1 Lutjanus campechanus | reverse complement strand
TCATTATAAGCCAGACACGTCCTGATTATCTTATCATCACACCAATATTTATCATGTATTTATCAGCCTTCGCAATGATTTTTCATTGAGACTTTTATAAATACAAAAAACAGTCTGGGTTTGACCACTGGGTTTCTGTGGTCTATTCAAGGTCCAGTGTGTAAGACGTTCAGAGTTTTATTGGCAGAACGTGGCAGAACTGGAATATAATATTCCTAAACTTGTTTTCATTAGTGGATAATCACCTGATATTAAGAAGCTTAGAATGGAACATTTACATCCAGGTTTGGGAAGTAACAGATTACATGTGACTGTATTCCATTACAGTTACAGATTAAAAAAAAAAAAGATGTAATTGGATTACAGATACATTAAGTAAAAATAGGGATTATTAGTAAGATTACAGTTTTAAAATAAAGAAAGATATACTACCACACACAGCGCACACAGTTTTTAATTCATTGTCATGGCCTCTAGTTAAAAAATGCTTCACTGGGTGGGAATTTTTGCCAGTTTTTCTCTTTAAATCAATTAGAGCTGCAACAATTAATCTTTTATTAATCGACTATTAAATTAATCTGCATCTATTTTGATAATGGATTAATTGTTTTGAGTCATTTTTTTAAGAAAAAAAAATAGAGATGCACCCATACTGATACCAGTATCGGGTTTTGGCCTGAAACTGTCCTCATGTACTTATACTTGTACTCATAAAACTACTGCGATACCATGTCATGAGAAGTAGCCACACGACACAAGCAACCTGATAAAACATCTAAAGAACCAACACGACGCAGAGTTCAAGGAGTTCGCTGTTGCCTCCCCCCTTTTTTCTTGGTTGTGCCGTCATGATCAGCAAGAGACTCATTATCCTCAACATCATCCACTCACGACCACAGCGTCTTTGGCAACTGTCTGTAAAACTCCACGTAGGTCCATGTAAAACTGAAACAACCTCACAGAGCGCACCTGTAGACGGCAGCCAGCTGCTGTCCAATAAGTCCAGCGGGCGTAAAGTGGTTGAATGCCTCGGCTAATTAACAAGCTGCTCCAACTTCTCTTTGTGTACTCTCCTTTATTCTCCTGTTAGTATTCACCAAAACAGCCTGACAACATAGTAAACCCAACTTCATCCTCAGGGGTTCACAGCAGGGTAAACAAAACTGTTGCACACATGGCACCACACTCATACCTGTCCCCCCCTAAACAATGGCAGGTAGGAACTAATTAGCTCTTAGACAAGAGGGACAAGAAGCAACACCTGTAAATGTGTAATTAAAATACCAGTTAAAGTGCTGTAAATGATAATGAAATAATTATCATATGTAACACCATTTGTAACAGTAAACTTAAGTCTGCAAGTCCTGTGTAATTATAATACTGACAAAAAAGTGGTATTGGCGCATATCTTAAAAAAAGGTCAAAATTGTTGATTTCAGCTTCTTAAATGTGAATATGTTCTGGTTTCTTTACTCCCCTCCCACAGTAAACTGAATATTTTTTGAGTTTTGGATAAAGCAAGACATTTGAGGACATCATCTTCAGATCTGATCAACATTTTTCACCATTTCACCATCAATTAATGAGGAAAATAATCGTTAGTTGCAACCCTAAAAAGACTATATTCGGCAAAACAATTTCACCATATTTTATATTCAGGTAATCTAAAAGTAATGAAGTTACATTACTTTAATATTGTGGTAAAGGGCCGCCACGTTTCACCGCCATACTGTAAACAGTCCACACAAATATTCAGGACAGTCAAAATGACAGCAACCTAATGTCCACTTGACACAAACACTCATCCCTGAAACTGAGCGAGCAAACAGCTGTTTACAGCTCATGTTTCTGCAGCAGCCCAGAACGGACAAACCAAACACTGGTTCTGAAGAGGGCCAGTCACATTTGTGAGGTTTCTGTAGGTTCTCCTACGCGCTTGGAAGGGGAGGGTGGCGTGAAGTGTTCACAGTCCACAAGCTCACCACCAGATGTCTCTAAATCCTACACACTGGTCATTTGAATTTGATCAAAGCCTGGTTTTGCTCAGAAAGCAGTTGGATCTGATTATAAATACGATAAACTTCTGTATCTTTATGCTGATTTAAAGGCTATGTACTCCCACAGCACACCCACACAAGTGAGTTTAATTATTTTGTCCACCCTGTACTGTACTGTACAGTTTGGTGACGTGGGTGCATGGCTCCGACTTAAGCAGAAGTTTGATGAGCCACAAATGAAAACACCTGTGTGGGCGTACAGGCCTTTAACACAAAGATACTGTATATTTAGAACATCTGTGCTGTGATCAACATTTCTAAAGAGAAAAACAGAAAAGAGGACAGACATTTCCATAATTGGATAATATGACTTTGGACAGGCATGCGAAAGAGCAAAATATGCTAAACACAAATTTCAAGTTATGCTTACTTGTCATCGGAAATTTTGTAGCCAGGAGAAATTCTGTTCAGTAAAATGCATTACAGTGTAATGAAACTGTGAATTTTTTTTTTTTGACTACAACACTGATTAAAATTAGACTAAAATTAAAACTAAAAAACGGAAGTTCCACTGATTGAATCTTGACTAAAACAAACAGAAAGACTGTAACACAGTTCTGCAAGTGAAATAGAGACACAGGTCTGTTGCTTGTATTCTTGTTTGAAAGAACATGTATTGTTGAACGTCATCTGTGTGAGCGTCTGCGGGCCATCTTTGTTGCAGTTTATCATTATGGGTCAACCGAGTACATAAAACTATATAAAAAAGGATCTGTGGCGAGTGCGTCTCTCCTCCCACTGTTAAGATTCATGTGGTGGATTGACACTGATGGTTCTGTTAGTGGGAAATAAATGGACGAGAACAATTTTTCCACCTGTCATATACTCTCTCTCTCTCTGTCTCTCACACAGAGGACAAGAAGACATTTCACTTCTCCACTTTATTGCTACAATGTTTTACAGTCCCTGTCCTTTTTCCCCAGCCTAAAAATCACACGCACTGTGATGCCTACTTCCTGATAGCCATGTTTATGTGGCTGAGTGTCATCATGATTTTCTAATTTGCTAGCTATTTGTCCACTTTTTTTTTTCATGTGGGGGTATAATACAATGATGAAAAGCATGAAAAAAATAAAGGTCCTACATACAGAATGGAAAGCGTTACTGAGAAATAGTAGGTTTGATAACAGCACTGAATCACCAGACTTCTGATGCACTAATGGCTGTGTTCACGCAATGAGCAAGGGCACAGGGAGAACAGTGGAGAATCAATCTCCCCCTTTGAATCACTGTCCCTCACCGCTCTGAACAGTGATAATGGAAATGCCAGGAGGTGCAAAAATAGGATGTGCTAACAGGGGCCTAATGGAAGATGGAGAAGAATGTGAGACACGTAAAGCTGAATGGAGGGCTTAACAAATGAGGATGCGCTGCCAAACAGAATATTTATGAGAGGAGGAACAGAGGGAGTTTTTTTTTTTACATTGAGCACTGAGTTGAATTGAGTTGTCATTTGACAAACTTTTAAAAGGGAAAGTTCACCCCAAAATTATCCTGGCATCGTCAACCTCTCAGTTCAGTTCAGTTCATTTCTTTTATTTTCAAGGGGAATTATCAACATGTGCAGACCAAAATGTCTTGTGGACGTGGGGTACGAGAATAGCAAAAAATTATAATCATGATAAAAACACACAGTACGTACTGTACCATGTTTCGACACTAGAAAGGAACCTTAGAGGGAACTTCATCACGTTTTATATACCCCAGGGGCATTCAAGAGGGCACTTTTGTGTCGTCTTTTCAAACATGGGGGCTCCAGAAGGAGGCGATCACCCACCTTGCACCCCACCTTGAGTCCACCAGTGAGATAGACCATCAACCAATCAGAGCGACAAAATATGACCTAAAACAAATCAAAGCAATAAAATGTGTGATGTAGCAGTGCTAGGTCTGTTTCCAAGTAGGGCACAGAATGGCGACCACGTGGTCACAATCCTTCTCATATTACAGCTAAACAGTACACTAAAATATGAAATGAGCAACGCAGTGAAAGAATCTTCATTGGGGCTTTTAATGCCTTTATTGTATAAGACAGCTGAAGACACAGTAGAAAACTGAGAGAGTGTGTGAGGACAACATGCAGCAAAGGACCGAGCCCCAGCACACGGGGTGCACATGCCACCAATCAAGCCACCAGGGCTTTCCAGAAGTAACAGAATCTTGATCCATATTTGATCAGCACTGTCTGCTTTGACAGTTTGATCTGTTTCAGGTCAGTTTTGGGAGCCTGAGGCGTTGAAATGGATGGGCCTGCTGACTGGACACGAGTGGACAAAACTAGAGCCTCCATCCATCACTTCATTACTCCTTTCTTGCCTCACTGCACCTGTGGTTTTAAGAAATGATTTAATCACTGATTGGCCTTGCCCTTTCTTACTTATCTGACCTTCTCCCCTGCCCATACTCTTAGATCTGCCAACTGGTTTTTGCTCCCGGTGCCCAGAGAAAGACTAGAGACAGAGGGGGGCGGGGCTTTTGCTGTAAGGGCTCAACATCTCTGGAATAACCTTCCATTGAGAATAAATAAAACTCTTTTAAAAAGTCATTTTTATAAAAATGGATTTTATTTAGTCTCTGTTTGTTTTATGTTCTTATTAATTTATCTATTCTTAAATTTCTTTCTCTATTGTATTTTGCATTGAATTTATTTAAATAAATAATAACCGCACAATCTATTTTCTGCACTTTGTACACCTGATTTTTTTTAAAAAGTGCTATATAAACAAAGTTTATTATCATTATTTTTATTATTATTCTTCACCAGTCAGAGCAGTGAATGTGCCTTTTCACATCCGGACTGATCAATCATAATACGGAACCTGCCCCATATTAAATAAATGGTTGTGATCGACCCGACCAGATCCAAGGCTGGTAGAATTCTCTCTGGGTGGAATATGGGGCAGATGTATCAGCTAGAGCGAATGAAACATGAGCTCAGCAGATTGTCTGATTTCCAGGCGTGAACTGCCCCTTTAAATAAAATATAACAAGGTGAGACAACCCTCTGCTTTGAGCTTAATGTTACAGTTAGCTACCACAGATCTGCAAAGTTAAGCGTCCCCTGATGCCATAGAAGAGCAGAGTCGGTCTTGACCTCCTGGCCCTCCTACTTGACCTTTAAGCCATATACAGTAAACCATTTGCGATCAGACATTGACCATGGATATAAGCCTACCATTGGCTGCCTGTTTCAGGCCTTAAGGTGGCTGCTATCTGCGTTTTCAAAGTCCCCATCCCTGATTAACCTCTGAGCTAGCAACCTACATGCTAGCAGCTGTTATCTTTTCTTTTGCATGAATTTAGCCATGTTAATGCCGGGGCTGCCTCCCCACATACACATGTTGTTGCTTGTTGGCATTTATCAACGCAATAAATAGCTGTATTTCACTACCACGTTCGTCAGACACACGTTCGTCACAGATCAGAACACAGATCTGGAAGTGGCTGACAAGCAAGCAAGACAGGGACAGAGCAAGAGTTGCACTGTCCAGCTAATGTTAGGTTAGCATGTAAGCTAGCACACCAACTTAATGTTACTTGTAGTTTCGCTAGATCTTTTTCTCCTCTTTTTGTGACCAGGAAGATAGCTCTGATTCATCCTCTAATCGATGTTGTAAACACTGACACCTTTAACATGAGTGGGAGGTGTGGTCCTCACGTATTTTGTGAGGCCCAGAGGCCCCGCGGCTCTGTAGAAGAGCGCAGGCTGGGTGCCTGGGCTGAGCCTGAGCCCAGTTTAACCCCTGTGTGTATTCACAGCTGACCGGCTGCTTTCAGCTCAGAAGCTGCCAAGCAGTAGCACGCAGCCATTAACAACCTTCATGCTCTAACAGTTGTGTGCATGTGTGTGTGTGTGTGTGTGCTACACGGATGTCAGCAGAGACCAACACACACATGCACGTTCACACCAACACTCTCTTCCCTACACCGATTCTCTCACAGCAGTTCCCAGCACAGCTTGGGAAGTCTCTAATGTTAATTAATGGGAAGCACCGGAGCATGCAATTCCTAATTAACCCCTGAGAGTGATGCTGCAGAGGCATGCGAGTGGAAAAGCAGTCTAAAAAGAATGCTATTTACTCTTTCAAGGCCCTGTTTCTCTGCTACTGATCCATATGTTGCAAAGCACTTTGCAGATCAGTGGCAGCTGACGGCAGCATGGCTGATCTTTTATTCCTTTTGCCACCACGCTGAGTGGTGGGGGAATAGAGATTCATTGGCGTGATCATGTAGCTAATTAAGAAAATGAAAGAAAATCAAGGTGGGTTGATGGCTTAACGTGAGAGGACCTACTGAACTGAACGGTGGGGTGATCAGTCATCTAGTGAAGAAAACCACTGTAGTCTGCTGGCACACAAGCATTAAAATCACACTATGGTCTGGGACTGATATGCAATTACTGTATGCTTTACGCTTATTAAGAAAATGCGCATGCTATCGCTAGTCCACACGCCCGTGAAATATACCCACGGGCATGCAACTTCAGTGTGTGAGTGTATCCACACCCCACCAAACTGCGGCTTGGGTCACAGCCCGCTCATTGGCAGTCTAAGCCAAGAGCTTCACGCAGCATGCCAAATTCTTGATTTAGAATAAAAGGTGTGGAAGGAAAACAATGATTCACCAAATACTGTCCCACAGTGAGAGTAATGGGACGTGTCAGTGCCAAGGTAAGTGGCTCACCTGAGGGGAACATCGGTGGCAAAGATCATCTTGACGTTATTTGCTGTGTCTCTAATGTCGATACAAATGAGCATCAGGGAGAGAATGGTGCTCATTTGCAGTGCTGCAGCGGGCCTGAGCAGTTCAGTTCAAGGGCGCGATTTCCACTAACGATGGAGGAGGCATGTCATCCCCTCACATTCTCCTCAAAAAATAAAATAAAATAAATTAATTTGCATTTTTTGAAAAACGGCACTGTAAAAAAATCTACAGGAATTTAGCAGAATCAACTCATCTTTTATCATTAATTTAATGTAAATATACATGTTTTAATTATTCACTTATACACTTAAAATTTAATAAATTCACCTGAAGCAGTTTCACACCTGTGGCAATTTTAGAATGAACAACTGAATTAATATATGTTTATTTGACTAAAAAAGTTTATTTGTTTTGAATCATTCCAAAATAACCTCAACTTGTCTTCTCAAATCCAGTCAACTTAAAATTTGAAGGCATTGCTTTTAATTATTACCATATGTGAGCAGTGCAGAGTTCTTGTTAAACTTACAGTATTGCCCTGGGTTTTGCCTGTCAGGGCACATACAGGCTGTCGTAACCCTGTGACTGGTGGATCTTGTTGGGAGGCTCTGCAGAGGCTATCTGGGACTTCAGATATCACTCATCCTTCTTTCTATTTTTTTTTTTTTTTTTTTTAGGGAAAAAAAAATCTAAATCGTTTCTCAATGAATCGAATAATCATTTCGGTAGTGATGAATTCCCATCACAATTTTCTGGAGCTCAAGCTGAAATCTTCACTTTCTTCATCTGTCCAACCAACAGTCCGAAGCCAAAAGCATTCAACGTGTCATCATATAAAGATGTGTTTATGTTTGGCATCTTGAAAACTGAACTAAACGATTACTTATCACAAAAGCTGTTGATTTCAATGTTCTAACTAGAAGAAGTCACTTAGTGAAGTGCAGATCTCTACCAGGCAACTGATGCTGAAGCACCTACTGCAATGTCACCACAACTACCAGATGCAACCAGCAGAGATTTGCAGTTGTGGCCATCCTGTAGGTTAATGTTTTGGCACAGAAGCGATTAGATTGCTCCAATTCACTGAATTTCATCCCAACAGGTACTGTAACCACTGTCACGTTCAATTTGTCATATTTGTAACCAACCAAACTTCATGGAAATCAGTTCAGAATTAGATGAGTTACAGTTGATTTTACAGTGTTTACAATGGGACCTCGAATGCTCCAAAATGGCACATGCATAGCGGAGATGGAGGCAAAGATAACAAAAGGAGGAGTTATTCATCTCATACTGTGTCTAAATTTCAAATTTTCATGGCACAGGATCTGACATTTACCCTCACGGGGTTCATCAATACTTGTACTCGCGGACAAAAGATCAAATAGCCGACACATATTCAGACATGATATAGAGTATGAGCAGGGATGTTGCACTACATATATGAGGGAGTCAAGCAGATGATGAGTTGCATGTGATGAAAATCAGGATAATCTATTAGCAGAGCCAGTATTAGTCGGCTTATGTCAGTAATTAGGCCCAAACAGGAAACCATTTATCATCGTCAAGGACTCGACACACTCGACCGAAAATGTGGCTGTCTTCAGCAGATATCACCGCTCACGACCGCATTTATAGCTCATTATCCACTCTCTCATGCTCCTGACATTTCACCTGTTAATAATAATAATAATACAGCTTGTGAAGCGAACGCACATCTTCTGAGGAGAATCATGTCTCAAGCTGACATGTGTGTATATTAATGCATCCTGAAATATTCTGTTATCTACAAGTGAAAGAAGATGCTGTTGCCTGTGTTTGAGGAGGAGTGACCACGGGGAGCCAACAGCTTGTCTTGGAAAAGGTACAATAGGGTGCTGCTAAAAATTAAAACAGGACACATTTCATTAACACAAGAACAATCACAAGGGTGTAGAATTGGGTAGGGACAAGAAGGGATTACTGAATAAACCCCTGCAATAATTTTGATCAAAAAAATTAAACGTGACCGCTGTTGTCTGTCAGCTTCTGTGTTAGTTAATGGGATTCAGTATTGTGACAAAGCACCTGTGCTAATTACAATCACAAAACAATTCGTTTGCAAGTTTTGAAAGATAGTAGGAGATTTTGTAATGATGGGAAGAAGTAACCCAGTTCGGTGGTTCCCCACCATGGCATGAAATACAGCCATGGCAGTCATTTGCAATGACTTTGTTGAATTAATTCTGCAGGTATCCGACTTTTTCTAAAGGCTTTTCAACATACATAGACATATACAATTTGAGCCCAGTGTATCCTGGCATTGTCATCTTGCAATATGCCCGTGCCATCAGGGAAGAAAAAGTCCATTGATGAAAAAAAAAACAAAAAAAACAAACCCTGCTTGTTCAGTATATTCAGGTAGTGAGCTGACCTCATTTTTTGGCCACATAACGTTGCTGAACTTCGACATGAGCAACTGAAGCAACCCCAGATCATGACACTGCCCCCACAGGCTTGTATGGTAGACACAAGGCATGATGGGAGCATCGCTTCATCTGCCTCTCTTCTTACCCTGATGCGCCCATCACTCTGGAACACTGCAAATCTGGACCGCATGACCTTTTTCCATTGCTCCAGAGTCCAATCTTTATGCTTCCTGGCAAATTGAAGCCCTTTTTTTCCGATTAGCCTCACTGATAAGTGGTTTTCTTAAGGCTACACAGCTGTTCAGTCCCAGTCCCCTGAGTTCTCTTCACATTGTGCGTGTGGAAATGTTCTTACTGTTGCTATTAAACACAGCCGTGACTTCTGCTGTCGATTTTTTATGATTGGATTTCACCAAACCTTTAAGTGATCTCCGATAACGATCATTCAAGATTCTTTCCTGACCACATTTCCTCCTCGAAGATGCTGGTTCACCACTATCCTTCCAGGTTTTAATAATGTGCTGGACAGTTCTTAACCCAGTTTTAGTAGTTTCATCAATCTCCTTAGTTGTTTTCTTTGCTCGATGTAGGCCAATAATTTGACCCTTCTGGAAGAGAGTAACATCTTTTCCACAACCACAGGATGTCTTTTGTCATGGCTGTTTAAGAAATGAGAAGCTATTCACTGCATCAGTTAGGGTTAAATAACTTGCTTCCAGCTGAAACTTATTAATTTTCTCATTAATATACACATAATTAGGCTAAATTGTCCTAACCAGTAGAAGAATTTGATGAGCATAAACTTGGGGAGACTGGGGACCGTTGTAACATTTGTCTTAACACCTATAAGTCACAGTTTTTTTTTTGTTTTTTGTGTGTGTGTGTGTTAGAGTTCCCAAATTTTGACTTTTTTTTACCACTACAAATTGGAATGTTTCCTTTATTTTCCCTTTTTTTGCACAATTAAAACAAAGGCAATGCCAGGTTCAGAGAAGATGTAAGCTTAACAAAACCCATTGACATTTGCTGGAAATATTATGTTATATTATGCTATGCTATGCTATGCTATGTTATGCTAATACATTTAATTTGTTTTGCATGCGTAATTCCCTCATCAAAAGAACTAAATCTCCTACACTGATGCACAGATTTTTTCTAACACTTGATTTAAGTAGCAGAGCTTTTCAGCAGAACCCAGTTTCATTTTCACATAATTACATGCTTTTATTTCTGAGAGCTGCTCAGGAAAATAAATGCACCCAAACGGTCCAGCAGGGATTTATAATCCGTCAGAGAGAGGCCTGCTTTTCATGTCATAGAAAAGATGATTCGATTGCAGCGGACGCAGAGAATTGACGGGCCGTGCAGCTGACTGGTAATTGGGTGAAGTCGAATGGTAATTTGTTGGAGGTAAACAGTATCGACAGCTAAAGGCTCAATAATGGATTTACAGAGATTACTGCTGTACTGACCATATATTGAGGTGAGCGATGATTAGTATGAGCAGGGAGGTACACAGCTGCTTCCACATGTGCTGACAGATGTCTGACAGATTATTTTAAAATGTCTTCACTCAGACCTGGTGCTCAAAAGGCATAATTCTACACAAAGAAAGTCTTAAGACATAAAAATAACCCACTTTTAACAATACTTTTTCTCTAACAAGTTCAGTGTTATGCAAATATTCTCCTGCTTCCACATCACGCTTGTGTAAGTTGTATATTGAATCATGATTGGCTTCAAGCTGCGATGGCACCAAATCCTGCTTGTACACCTGTTAAACATGTGTTAAACTGAGATTTCTCCAACAGGTGAATGTGAAAACTCTCAGCGTCAGTGGGGAGCTGAGAAGATACCCACTAAGAATTACTTCCTTCCGGAGGAGGCTGATAGAAGGTAAAGAAACTAAACTCATTCAGATAATGTACATCTATCTGCTCAGCCTGCATTTATGAGTGTATATGCGTCGCAATGGGACTTGCAGGTTAAGTGCTTACTGGATGATTGTGGTCTTACCTCTGGCTCACACAAAAGTGTAATAACATCAACTGCTTCAACAGAGGCTGGAAGATGAGTTCATGCAAAAGTGGCAAAGTGAGCTCATAAGTATGATATTATGGGATATTTCTGTTGAATTTAAGCGAGAAGATCAAACTGGAAAAGTATCTGGTGTATAAAACCCGAAAGTACAAGCAACCTATATGTAATTTTAGAACGAAATCCACCAAAGTTCCTCAGGTGATTAGAAGACTGGATAGAAACCAGAGGATCTGCAACCTTTGTCATGACAATTGTCTAGAATACGAGCATCACACTCTGAATGTAAGAATGGTCATCCCCAAAATGTTTAAAATGGAACATTAGTTAAAAAGTAGCTAGTAAGATTCCTGATTTATCTGTCAATCTTTGCACCAAGTTAATTTAGATAATAAGTTATGTTACTAAGTCATTATTAATGTTTATTTATGAACTGGCCTCCTGTCATTTTGCAACGGTGGCCGTCTAACTAACATATCCTGAGAGAAACATCTGTAAAATATTCAGCTTTTTTACCATTACCATTCACATGGTATGTCTGTGTCACTGTTTCTGTCCAAGCACACCTCTTTCCCAAACAGTGCTAACACAAGGCAAATAATGGCAAGAAGCCAAGAAAGACACAATAAGGATATTTACTCCCCTCTTGGGAATAAATGAGCAGAGTGGAAATACTTTGGATTTATGAGGAAGAAACAGGTCAACAGACAACATGTGCCTTTGCAAACAATGGCGTTATGATATAAAATATTCAGGAAACACAATGAACCTGGCCGGGCATCTCACTCAGCGATTTGCCAACTTGTTGCTTTCACTATTAGCTGCTCTGTTACATCAAGGTTCTGCTCAGAAAACATTCATACAGGCTGAAATTCAACCCTGGTGTTCTGTCAGGAGATACAGTGACTTAAACCAGCTGTGAGTAAGAAAAACTATACAAATATTACATGTAATTTGTTGAGCTAAGAGCAAATGACAAGTCTGCTAGCTGCTGGGCTAAATTATGTGATGTAAAATGCTATAGGCTTAAGCTAACAATGATGACTAGCAAAAAGCAACTGTTTTGTCTATGAAGCTTGACAGTTATTATTAAGCAGAATTCAGCTCTTGGTGTTAAAGGGACAGTTCACCAAAAAAAAATCTAATATATATATTTTTCCTCTTACATGTAGGGGTATTTATCCTTGATAGTTTGATGTAAGTTGGAGAGTTTTTTGAGACACTGGCCGTAGAGCTGTTGGGCCTCTCTCATATATATATAATGGAACTAGAGGGCACTTGGGCTGTGGTGCTTAAGAATAACTACAGAGAAACAGCTGATGTTCTCTCGCATGATCTCATTTGCTTATTTAGGTCATGCTGAGTCATCAGTATTAAACCAAGTCTGTTAAAGAACTCCTTGGCATAGCTGTAAATAGGCCTACTGTATATTGTGCTCACTTCAATCGCCAGCACTGAATCTAGTAAAGGTATAGTGGAAGACTTTGTGATATCAACAAATACCGTTTCATTGTCAACAGAATCTCTATAATATTGTATCGTGATAAAACAAATACATGCTCTGATTTTTTTGTTTGCAAGCTGCTGAGATGGTAGAACCGTCTGCTGCCAGAGTTAATGAATGTGTGTTTGGACTGAAGCATAATTTCAACTTGCATTACGTGCATGGATTTGACCGCTGGAGTGTTTTTGTACTTCAACTTTCGCTGTACAGTAGCTAGCTGTAGCTGTGTGTGTGTGTGTGTGTGTGTGTGTGTGTGTGTGTGTGAACATTCCTGTGCAACGTCTCAGCCCCTGACTGATCTCAGAAGTCGGTAAAAACTCAGGTTCTTTCCATGTTTTCCTCAAGTTTTTCTCCTTTGTCCCTTATTCTCCCCTTACATATGAAGTCACACAGCCTCAGGAGAAGCACAAATTCTTTGA
>JAJHUR010123488.1:0-10991 GCA_027495735.1 Lutjanus campechanus | reverse complement strand
TCGCTCTTTTTGAACACATAATGTTTTGGGAAGAGAAACGTTTTATTTTACTGGGTCTAGCAAACCTGCCGGACTACTTTCGGCTTGACCGAAGCTGGACGAGAACTCTGCTCACAGGACGCTGCCAGGGGTAAGTCAGTGTGATTGCATGACACTGGTGATGGGGATGCCATACAGATTCATGTCAAAAATCCCGAACTATCCCTTTAATGTTAGGCTAGCTAGCTGCAAAGTTGCTGGTGCTAATGTTAAGGTTGTAATGAAGAACTATAACAGTGTTTTGGCATCTCTTCCTTCTCTTCAGTCATCATAAATTCAGCCGTTGTCTTATGTTCCACAAATTGTTCCATTTTAAAGGGACGGGTATTTTCAGAGGAAAGTGGTTACTAAGGCCCTTAGAAACATGTGAGGGAATACTGAAGCAGTTAAGGGCAAAGGCATCCTTAGACGAAAATTTTAGGTTGACCTTTATGCAGCTGGGTACTGGCTCTTTAGCTGTTAAATTCTCTGCTATGTTCACCAGCTAGATGCTAACTTTCCCCACTTTCCTCACACTGAAACACACCAACCAAATTTGCTCACATGGGGCAGTAAGACTGAACCAAACAATAAAACTAAAACAGTTATCTGAAAGAATCCTCTATGGAGTTAAAGGGAAGTGCAGATTTGTTAAAAGAAAAAGAAAAAAATTCAGAAGACCCATTTCACATAATCATACAGTACAGCCAGAATGTTACCTGGTGTGAGGAGGATGACAGACATGGTGATGAGGGAGCAGACCACCAGGATGACCAGCAGAGCGATGGCAATCCCTTTCCAGTTCCTCTGAGGAGGACTCACCCCACCCAGGTCCTGCAAAGACACAGAGAGTGGAAAAAAATAGAGGTCAGAGTTGAAAAGAAAAAGTTATTGAAGTTGAGATAGTCTTTACATGTCTTAAATGTTAACTTCACTCCCAGAACTGAGTAAGTGAACTGTAAGTCCACCAGGGGTGATTTTAGCCTGTGGCGCCCCTCCGAGAGTCTACAACAAAAATGAAATTCTCACTTTCTTGCCATTTTTTGGTGCTGACAATGTGATACTGAAACAAATACTCTTACTGAATACCAATCATGGTGTTTTATGATGTTTTTTTGTGCGCTATTACACTGTAAAAAAGGAAGATGTTGAGAAAACTCAAAATTTCAAGGCAAAAGACTACAAAAGATTTTTGAGTTTTGAGCCAAACTCACATTCTTAAGTTCTGAAAAAGTTGTAGCAACTACTGATTTTTTTTAAAAAAAATTTGAGATAATTTACCTTTCTTCTTTAGAAAAACTTACAGCTTTGAATTTTTGAAACACAAAACATGGTATTTAAAAAATATTGAGTATTGAAATTAAACTAAATATAACTTTTTTAGGCTCAACAAAAGATTATATGTCAGCAAAACTTTTCAAAGTTTATTTCAGAATTCTATTTTTTTTTAATTATATATTTATTTTTTTTAGTCATCTCAGTTATTTTCTTTTGCAGTGTACTGTGCATTTACTGAGCTAAATGTTTTGAAAGCTTGACTAATGTCCCTTTACTTGTCTCTCATCACAAGTTGCCTGACACAGTAAAAGCCACAGTAAAATTGGTCTAGAACCGCCCCTGAGTAATGGACAGAGATGTTATAACAATTAAAATTCTATTCATGAAAATGTCCTCCCCTCTTTTTACAAATTGCACACTGGCAGTACCTCTTTAAGACTGACGGTCGTGATGTTGACCAACTTGATGGCAGACACCAAATGTAATGTGGAAAGCAAGATATTTGTTCAGAGGTTAATATGGCCACATATTGTTCACACCGTACACCCTGGTGCTGCTTACAGCACCTATTAACATGGGTCACATTGAGGCTTTGTGTTTCCAATTCAATCCCCTGCACAGAGAAGGATTCACAACGAAGGGCTTTGCATGAGCCACCCTATAAGCCTGAAAAATGAATCTTTCTGTGTCTGATTTGTGTGTCAGTGCTGATGAACTGCAAAGTATTCGCATTGTTCGATCTCTGGAGCCAGGAGACACCGGGAGAATAAGGAGTCACACTTTCCGGATGTTGGTTGGATGTTGTGTGTCATGACCCTCAGACAGAGCTGTTGCTCCATCTTTTGCAGATAAGAAATACAGCGGGCATTTGCATTCAAGGGCTCCGTCGGTCAAAATGGCTGCAGAAAAGCTCGGCACAAGCAATCTGAGTGACCGTAGAGTACACTGTGTGTGATATTATCTGCAGTGAAATAGCTATCCAGGAGAGTTTGTGAAGCCTTCGCCTGCAACTCCATATCTGAGTCCCGGTATTAGACGGTCTTAAACTGGGTCTTCCTCCACATCTGCTGCCTCTGATAAGGTGAATTAAGCCCACCCCCCCTATAAACTTCTTCTCACCACAGCTCCTCCTGGCCTCAATTACCCACAAAACCCTGCAGGTGGAATACAGTGATTACTGGCCACAAAACCACTACTACACCTTGATTGGCTGGAGGGGAGGGGAAGCAAAATGATTGCCAATTAGAGCTATGGGTTTCACAAAGAAGCTTTCTTTGCATCTGTCTCAGATTTTCTTCTGAAAAGTGGGCCTTAAGTGGGCCTACTTCATATAGTGGTTTAGAGACAGTCCGGCTCATTTTTTTTTAATTGATAGTCATGAGTAGAAATGTTAATTTTACTGACTGATGAGTCAATTATGACTGAAGTACCTCCCATTAGTATGTCTCACAGACCACAAAGCAGCAGACAGAGAGGACAAAGTTTAAAAAAGTACTAAGTAGAAAGAAAGTGAAAAGAAAGGAAAGTACAAAGCATCATTCTCAAAAATTACTCAGAGCATTAGTTTCTTTTTAACCGTTGATGTTCAATATATTATCAATTGCAGGCATTCAAGTGAAAGGGGTTTCTGTCTTTCTAAATATTCTGTCTAATTTACTCCGGACTCCTCCACTGTTTGTTCTGCCTCTAAAATTCACTAATGATGCACTCTCAGCCTTTGATAAAGAACCAAATCACAGGTGCAACTTTTATTAATCTTTCCAAGGCTTTTGATATGGCTGATCACAACCTCCTACTCGATAAGCTCTATCATGTTGGTTTAAATCAGAATGCTCAACTCTGATTTAATGTCTATCTTTAAGCAGCCAACGCCACGTCTTTCAGATTTATCAGTCTGACTATTTAAATTAGAATTTGATAAAGATCTACGAGTGTCTCTATTGTGCTCAAACGGTCAAACTCCTCTATATGCCGATGACACTGTTATTTACATTTCTAATTCTGATATAATACAAATCTGGAATTCTTTGCAATTAGATTTTAACTTGGTCCAAAAGTTTCATAACAGCAAAGTCCTGTAGCATGTTTTTTGAACATGACACAACCATTCACATCCCTTGAATTTACAACATCTGATACTTGTAGTTTTTGGTTCCATGTAGTTCTTCATATCCACTCAGACATATGCAACATCCATTTTTCTTTGTCCCCAGAATTTCCAAAGAAGTCAGACACGAAAATATGGTCCCAGTGCAAAGCAAGTTGAGAGTATGCCTGGTCTATGGTATCTGTTTCTGAGCCAGTGCACATTATTTGTTCTTTACAGAACAGACTGTCTGACTTGAATTGCAATTTAATTCAGATTGTTGAAATATCTTAAGCAGCTTCTGAATGTGAGGCTTTCATCATGGCAATGGCTGTAAACAGGCTATGTTGCTTTATTTTTTGAATTATGTTTTTTAAGGTTTGGAGGATTAATTATGTGTCAGCCTGGTTGGCATGTAGAAGGGGATGCATGGCCAAAAAATCTGGGACTGCTAATGTAATGCATACTTAAGTACAAGGAAAATTAGAGATGTGAAAAAAAACATCATAAAAGTGTACAAGTACTCAAAAAACAACTTTGAGTAGTTGTAATTCATTACTTCTACCCCTGCCTTAATCTATAGTGTTGTGGCTGTTTAGTGTTAATATTCTTGTACTGAGTAACAGGTGGACATGAGAGTGAACCTCGGAGTACATGGGACTTTACTGTCACCATGACCACATGCACACATTACATGGATGCAGTTTTAACATTATTCACAGCCCCCATTGGACTCATAAGACTGATGTATTATCAGCACTTGGGCCGCTGCTCGTTTCATTAATACCACGAAACGCTGACGTGTCCTTGAAAACTGACAGCAACTCTAAATTGCCCTTGTGCCTCCATGCATGAGATTTCTTTTCCTCCCTCCCTTTCTCACATTCTCTCTATCTCATTTTCGCCCCCAATTTCCGATTTAACCACTTTTGAATCATCATCCTCAATTTATTAAGTCAATTATGAGAAATGATAGAACCACTAAGAGAATTTTGACCCGCTGAGTCGCTCCATCACTGTTATTAGGATGGAGGAAGCATAGAGAGAGGGCCCTGATAAACGGCTGGCCTACCAGAAGGAATGAGACAGCAACTGGGCTTTATCAAGATCATTAGAGCCTTATCAGAGGAAGGACATTTCTCAAGAAGTCTATGCAGACTCGAGGACAGGCTAGGACCCCCATATGCTTTTTTACCAAACTGAATCAACTAGAAGGGGTCACTCTAAAGTGCAGAACTTTACAAGGCAACAGATGATGAAGCACCTAAAGCAAAGTCAGCACGACTGCCAGATGCAACCAAGAGAGATTTGCAAAGTCTATAACAAACCAAATTTCAGGACAGTCGTAATCAGAATTAAGCAAGTTGCACTCAGTTTTCTGCATCAATCAAGACACTTTGTATTTGTTTGTATTTGTTTGATCTTGAACACTCAAGCATGGCGACTGCACAGATGCATTTATCGCTTATCAGTTCTAACTGGATCTTAACATATGATGGAATGAATCTGCAGGTGCTCTGATTGAAGATGAGGCCGGTCCTTTTTTATTGATGTCAGTTTTTGAGGCACGCCAAAGGCTGAAATGTGGCCTGCAACTGACCAGCAGTTGAGCCTCGTTTTCAGCCTAACAGTTACCTAAGTAGCTAAGAAGAGTGAGGAATCAATGGTCACTATTAAACAGAACAGTCAATACAACTTTTTTGAAAGATTTTTTTAATTTTTTTATTGTGATTCACCGCAAGCAAGAGAGGTCTTGAGCATACAGTCATAAATCTGCAAAAAAAAGAGGCTCATGAGTCCAGTAGCATGCTAGATTATCAATAGACACAATTACACAACTCATTGCATGATATCCTCCAGGATATGAATGTAGTGCACTGTGCTACTTATATAAAGCTAAATGTTTAATAAATTACATACAGTACATAGTTGAAGATAGAAGAGATGAAAATAAAAAATAAAATCTGACTGGCAGAGATAATAACTTTCAGTCAGACATGCTTTAATCTAATTATCTAAATATGTTAGGTGTAATCTCTCTTAGTATGCCACATACATGAGTCATACTCTACAACTCAAATTAGTTCCATAAGAGCATATTTTCTTCTTTAAAAATGTGTTCATTTACCTCATAAAGGTGCAAATGGTGTGCTACAAAGGGACGCGCAGGGTTATAAATAAACTCCTGACAGGCTGGGCAGTAAGCACAAGAAAGGCTTCGACTTCATTTTTCTGTGCTTGAAAATAATAAGTACAAGGACACTGTTCCTGTAACAGGCCCGTCTCTTTATCCGTCCGTTTTCTCCTCTCCCACACTTCCCCAGATTCAGTATCACACCAGGAAAACTTGGTGTCTGACAGTAATTGTACTGGTGGTTACATGCTTTGGCACCTATAAAACTAAGTTTGTGTTGTGCGTGGGAATTATCGGCTGTCAACATATCGTTGTATGTATAAAATATGCTGTACACCTGACAAAGAGTCTTCGCTAAAGTGCTAAAGGTTGCCATGTCATATTCACAGAGTTTGCATAATTGCATATGTCTAAATGTCAGAGCAAAATGTCAGTGCAACAAAAGTGTTGAAAGTGATGCCAGAGAAAGTGTTGGGTTTGCTTCCAGCCAGACGGTAATATCAACCAACCTACTGACATAAGCATAAACAAATGTATGGGGTGGAAAGTAACAATAATAAGCAGTTATTCTACTTTATTTTTAAGAAATACTTTGACATTTTGGGAAATTTACCTCTGTTTGCTTCTGAAAACTACCAATGAAAAGACATGTTTAGCCCACGTTAACACAGAATGAAACCAGAGTCGACCAGTTAAGCGAGTTCTGTCAAAGCTGCCTTCAGACAACTTCAAAGATTTTCATACTGAGACAACTTCAGAGCTGTTCAAAGGAATCATCATTTTCCTTGACCAGAGGTGGCGAAAGTACACACATACTTTATTCAACAAGAATTAAAGACACTAAATAAAAGACTCCAGTAAAAGTACTACTGATTTAACTTCTTTACACACATAAAAGTGCAAAATTACAGGCCCTGAAATGTTCTCAAAATATAAAAGTAAAAGGTAGCCCTTTGAAGGACATGTCCACCAGTTCTTTATGAGAAAAGCCAGCTAAACCTCACCTTTTCTCTTCAGCTGAGTCTCACTCTCTTGTCTGCTTCATCTTCTTACGTCTGTCATGCATGATATGCACTGATATACACCAAGGCATCATCTTTTTTTTATCTGTAATTATCCTAACCATTTACAACATTGTAGGTTGAAATCAGTCTTAATATTGGGAAGACGAACAAAATGACACAAAATAAAAATAAATAAATAAACTAAGGTTATCGAGCATGTTTTGAAAATGCAATCAGTAGAAAGGACAGATATTTGTATTAAAATGAAGGAATATGTCTGTGTAGGTTCTCAGTCATCCAGGTCATGGTATCCGTAGCAGGGTTTGTTGTAGGCAACTGGACTTCATAGAGTTCTTGAAGACGTTTCGCCTCTCATCCAAGAGGCTTCTTCAGTTCTGAGCCAGTCAGTCAGAACTGAAGAAGCCTCTTGGATGAGAGGGCGAAACATCCTCAAGAACTCTATGAAGTCCAGTTGCCTACAACAAACCCTGCTACGGATAAAATGAAGGAAGTAAAAGTACAAATAAGTACAAAATAAAAAAAAATAAATACTCAAGTAAAGTACAGATACCTGAAAAATCTACTTCAGCACAGTAACAAATTATTTGTACGTTGTTAATTCCCACCTCTGTCCTTGGCAGAGGCTAACCCCCCCGCTTCAAGTCTTTGTGCTAAGCTAGGCTAAATACACGCTGAATAAGACAGCTTGCTTTTTTTTTAAAGCTGAAGTAAACCACGCCGGGATAATGACACCCCATTGTGGAATTTTATCTAGTATGTTGGCATTGTGGGAGCAAAATAGGCACGATACCAGAATCAGAGCGCCACGAAGGCTCTCCTCTATTCTGATGACACATGGAGCTAACGACCACAAGAATGTATAATGTAAAGTGTTTTATATGCAACTGGATAAGCGGCGCCTCGTTTCTTCTGCAGCAATGAGGTTAAACGGACCATTACTTTGTGTGATGATCTGTGGGGAGGGGGTTCTCTCCTGCCCGTGTGTGTATGTTTACTCTTAGAAACAACTGACAAACATGTGGAATAAATATATGTTCTAAAAATCACAGTCACAAAGAGAAGGGAACGTGTTACGCAACAGCGTCGTGCTCCATCCTACCGTCTCACCCTCTTTACACAGACATCAGCTCGGCTCTGTTTCTGTTTCCACTGCTGACTCAGGCGGAACAACAAAGCCCCCCACTGCGTGTTCATACCCTTTATAAAGAATGACGCTTCCCATTACAGCCTTGAGAGATAAAATTAGTATCAGTGTGTACCATATACACAGTGTGTACTACATACTTCCTGTAAGACAGCAAACAAGTAGCAGCAAAAAGCCAGTGTCAGATTGCGGACGTATTTAGCTTAGCTTAACATAAAGACTTGAAGCAGGGGGGGAAAGGTTAGCCTCTGCAGAGGAAGCTAAAGACGCCAAAATTGTCTCAATATGAACATTTTTGAAGCTGTCTGAAAGCACCTTTGACAGAGCTAGCACAATTGTTTGGCTCTGGTTTCATTATTTGTGTTAACATGGGCTAAACATGTCTTGGAGCATTTTTTGAACTGTAGAGATAAAAAAACAAAAAAAAACAAAAAACAGCATATTGCTTATTTTGTTGTCTTCAATCACTTCTCAATTTGAAAGAATAACCAAGTAGCTTTTTGTTATGATGTAAAACAATCATTTCCTCTCAGGAAGAAGTTTGCTAGCACCTTGAAGAATATTGTTGGAAGGGTGAGCAGCCTGGCTGAATGTACTGTAACTTCACCTGGAAGTAGTCTTCAAAACAGCTGCTTTTGGGGCGTTACTAATAGTGTTACTAATAGTGTTTCAAGGGAAAAGGTGAGACTGGTGTAGTCAGTGTGCTGATGCCCCCATGTTTGAAAAAAGGCAGCGAAAGTGCCCTTTTGGACACCCATATGGTAGATAAAAACATGACAAAGTGCCCTCTAAGGTGCCTTCCAGTTGACAAAACATAATGCAGTGCCATATAGGCTTTGTAACTTCCATTCCAGACCAGAAAATCTGCTTTATATGTCTATTTTACACTAATCAGGGTTCAAATTAATGCAGGATTTTCGCCCAATGAGTGAGCATCCATTTAAGAATTGTAAGACAGCACTGATAATCTTGTAGAAGATGTAGATGTTTATAACAGTTAAATTAAGCAAAATGCCAATGGAGTTTGGCAGGCAGTCAGACAGATAATCACTCATCATCCAGAGTGTGTGTGTTCAGAGCAGTGTGCTTGTGTTTTCAGAATAACAGGCTTAACTTTACATTGACAGACAACTAACAGTTATAAACAGCTGATCAACTTACAGTCGAGGATTCGTCCTTGCTTGTTGTTGTCAGTTTTTGCGAATGCACATATCCTGTGCTCCTGCAGCACTCCTGCAGCCTGCATGTCTATAGCTCCAAGTCGCTATTCGGACTGTAGTATTCATTTTATTATTTTTACATTTATTATTCCTTTAATATTTCCTCATATATTTTTAATACAAATAAAACATTCCTTGAATTTTCTAACAAGAACTCCACACTAGTGGCATTTTTTGAAGCCTGTTTGACATCTGTCACCGATCTGTCTAATGACCCTCCGTGCTGCAGGACAGGGCAGCTGGTTTTGAGGACAATGATGCCATTACGGAGGTCGAAATTTTAGTAGAGTGAAAGAATGGACGTTTGAATAGTGCTTACACACTGTTGATGTCTCACATCCGCTGTGAATTCCCAATAATGCTTTCCTCCATCCCTCTCCACACGGAGGATTCCAGCAATTAAAAGAAAATAACAAATCTGTTGAATCTCAGGGTGCGTTCCAGTACCCATACATACTACCTTAGTATGCCAGAAAAAAGATATGTCAAATGCACTAAGGCTGCAACTAATGCTTATTTTAATTACTGATTAATCCACCAATTAAATTTTCAATTATTTTTTTCGTTTTTGGTCCATAGCTAGGATGACAAATGCTTCACCCAGTTTTTGCTACAGTGCTGGATACTTAAAAGGATATTCCACCCCAACATGATAATCCACCCAATATGTACTCACCCCTATGCTGATGTGAGGATGGGTGAAGATCTTCAGTTCGTAAAACAATCCTGGAGTTTCAGCAGAAAACAGGGTTGCATTCAAATCCGGTATAATGGCAGTGAATGGTGACCACGGATAAAATGTAAAAAAACAAAAAGAAAAAAAAAAGAACACAAAACAAACACAAAATGTCTCCATACTGCTTGTGTGGTATAATCCAAGTGTCTGTGAGCCGCGACATTAACACAAAACACGCCATTTACACCATGTTTTTAGCTGAAATGTCAACTGTAGCGTGTAGCAGGTAGCATGTAAATATGGCGTCGATCTCGCAATATTTTCACATGTGCATCCATTAAGAGATATACAAAGTCTCGCGATACATCGCCGCTATGTTTACACACTAACTGGGAGGCTACAGTTGACATTTCAGCTAAAAACATGGTGTAAATGGCATCTTTTGTGGTTAAATTTTAATGCCATGGCTCGCGGATACTTGGATCACACCACACGAGCAGGATGGAGACATTTTGTGTTTGTTTTGAGTTCTTTTTTTTACATTTTATCTGTGGTCTCCATTCACTGCCATTAGCTGCAACCCTGTTTTCTGCTGAAACTCCAGGATTGTTTTGTGAACTGAAGATCTTCACCCATCCTCACATCGGCATAGAGGTGAGTACATATTGAGTGGACTATTATTCAGCGGTAGGTAGTAGCGGTAGTAGACCAAACTCATTCGGGAGAAGAGAACTCTGCACACTTAGATTTATGCAGTATCACACTTTTTTAGTCCAGAAAATGCCAGAAAATGGTTATGTGCTGTTACAGTTGTTTTGCTGCCCCTAGTGGTAAGCAGTGCATTATATTTCATGTTGCTGTTATAGTTGTCTTTACTGCCCCTAGTGGTGAGTAGTGAGTTAGGTTTCATGTTCTTGCGAAACAGTCAGAAGCCATTACGCATAGCAGATGCAGTCTGTAGTCATTACGCATGGCAGATTCAGTCAGTCTTCTCCACCAGCAACAGATGTCTGCTCGCCTTTCATCTTTCGTGGATTGTCTGTATGTATAACCTCTATTATTCTGTACTTTTATTTGAAACTTAATAATGTTTTAATGCATACACTGTGATGGCGTAATAGTGTTGCTTAATTGTTGACTGTACATTGCACTGATTCTGCCTTTGTATTATTTCATAGTTTCACATCTTCATACGTCATTAAACCTGTGGACTACACCTACGTCTCCAGAGTCGTGATGTTTTGAAGAAGTTGACACTTGCTGTTAAGGAGACAGTACAGTGAAAAGACAACACTCTTCGGATGAAGCAACGCAGACTGTGTCATGGTGGTTCGCAAATGCATCACTAACTGCAGTGGATGGAAACATACTCATAAGGTATTGTGAACTCAGCTATACATAATGGAAGAA
>JAJHUR010123487.1:11465-29310 GCA_027495735.1 Lutjanus campechanus | reverse complement strand
GACCACAGACGGTAAACGCTCGGCTGCTGGGAAAGCACAAGACGGAAATGCCGCATGCTCTCCTGGCTTTCCTTTCAGAGTAACCTGAGACACGCGAGCAGAGCAGGGATTGGTTGAGATGCAGCTGAGATGCGATTAAGATCCGTAGTGTTCATCAGCAGTTCTTGGAGAGAGAGATTTGTCAAAGAGGCCCGATTCCCTGCAGATCACATAAAGGTATCAGTTTTATGAAAAGCAGGGAACATCAGAGCAGGATAAAGCATCATAATACCTCACCACATAAACACACACACACACACACACACACACACACACTCAAAAGCACACACTGTAAAAATATATTTGTTTTGTTTTGTTTAAAATTTTAAGTTGACTGAATTTGACAAGACACGTGGTAGTTTTGTAATGATTCCAAACAAATAAACTTTTTTTAATCAAACCAACATCATACTAATTCAGTTGTACTTGAAAAAATATGTACAATAAGCTCGAGATATGAAGTTGAACTAACAGTGCTTCAGTCACACTGACGAACAAACAAATCAAACAAATAAATTTTCTGCAAAATTTTCTCAGTATTAGGAATTAGTCCTTCATTTCTGATATTAAAGTGTATTATGGCTAAATTCCACCAGGCGCGGCTGCGTCACGTAACGGCTGCACCACGTCAGCCGGAGCTGATCGCAGCCATTCTAGACAATACTTGTGATTCCACCAGCAGCGCCTCGGCGCATCCCAGAAGCAGCTCCCGCTCCGCTCTGCTTCAAATACACGCCAAGTCTATTGTTGACAGATGCTGCGTCAGTTAGCACCGATCCAGATCAAACGGGCAGGAAGTCAGACACAGAAAAGGCAGGGAGAATCCCGTATCGTATCGTATAGTATCGTATCGTATCGTATCGTATCGTATCGTATCGTATTTCTAAAGTGTTCTGAAAACCAGAAAGTTCAAGTTTAATCCACTTGAATAAATACAACTTGTATATTTACATTAAGTTGAAGAGAAAAGATTAGTTGATTCCTCTAAATTCCTGCATGATTTTTTTTTACAGTGCACGTTGGGCGTGTTTCAGATGAAACAGTTCAGGTCTCCTTGACACAGGCCACATGTCAGCAGTGCTTCTATAAATAGAAATTCTCTAATGGTGTGTCAGGGAGGCAGAGGTGACGGGACGGGGCCACGCCTCAGACACCGGCTCTGCGGAGACACACCACGTGAGAAACATCAGGACGGAGAACCTGAACAGGATGTAATGGACACAGTGACATCACATTGCATCATTTCATGTGTCCGTCTCACCTGCGCCGCCATGTGTGTTTGGATGTGTTCCCTCGGGGGCGCTCGGAGTGTCCAAGGACGTGTATCGCACTCTTGTGTCCTTCACTTATGTGGCCACCTACTTCCCTCTTTCTCTCTCACATACATACACACACGCACACACACACAGTTTTCTTCATGTGACTGACCCACAGGGATCTTTGCTCTAATTACGGCGAGGTGGAGAATGGGTGGTGGCTATCATGTGATTGCTGTATTCTGATGAAACAGGCTATGCAATGATGTCTCAGTACATTACGAGGTCATTGGTGGTCAGCTGATGTACAGTAGAAAACATATGGAGAGAACGACCTGCTCAAGGTGGGGGTGTAATTTGTAGATTAGCCCCTCGCTCTGTAAAACTGTTCATGATGATAATTTATGTTCAGTCACACCTCTTCTTCTCTTCTCCCCCTCACAGGCGGGAGGGAAACACTACCACCCGACCTGCGCTCGATGCTCCCGCTGTAACATGATGTTCAAAGAGGGAGAGGAAATGTACCTGACAGGTGAAACTTGATGCATCCACACAATGACACACACACACGCACACACGCACATACTGAGTACATGCCCATGTAGACGAATGCGTGGCATGTGGGAACACCCAGCACCAACCTCTCCCTGTCTCGCTCTTCTTCAGGATGCGAGGTGTGGCACCCGTTATGCAAGCAGGCAGCGAGGGCAGAGAGGAGACTCAGGGTGAGATGGAGTTTGAAATGACAATGTTCAAATAAAACTGTCATTTTCTCACCGTGTGCGCCCTCCCCTCTTCTTTTTTTTTCTTCTTTTGTTTGTACCCCACAGCACAGACGCCTGTCAGAGGCCTCCATCTCTCCGCCGGGCTCCTCCATAGGCTCTCCCAGTAGGGTTATATGTGTAAGTAGCGTATCACTTCGCAGTTTTTAGTCACTTTTAGCTCCCACCGAGCTTATCACTGAAAGCACAACTGCTACACCAGAAACACAAGCACTTCACACAGGCACCAACCTGAGAGGCTGCTCACTCCCTCGGCCTGTTCACTTGTCTCCGTCCTAACTTCTGTTGTCATTACTGATGTGGCGGGAGTTAAAAACAGTTGTTGTCACAGCGTGAGCAACTGTTACAACACAACACACTGTTAATGTGTTATATCTGTGATGACCATCTTCAATCATCATTTCCCAGAAAGTACTGATGTGGTGATTTGCAAGTCAAAAAAACACCCAGATGTGCAGGTTAAAACAGGGTTAAATTTGGATAAAAAGCATCATGGCTCCAGGCATGGTGGTGTCAGTATCAGTTTAAACAACAGTTTAGTCCAGACTATAATTCTCAACAGCTACTTGATGATTGGTCACAAAATGTTGTACAGACATTTATGGCCCCAAGACGATGTATCCGATTACCTTCATTGATTCTGTGACTTTTCTGTAGCACCATCAGGAGGTTGATAGTTTTGGTTCTGAGTGAAATATCTTAAAAACAATCTAATAGGCAGACATGAAATTTCGTACAGATATTCAAGATCCCCAGAAGACCAATCCTGATGACTTTTCATTTGTCCAGTCCTTTGGTTTATGACCAAATACTTGAAAATGATGACATTCCCATCAGCCTCAGCTGTACTTTACGTTTACTGCTAATTAGCACATGTTAGCATGCTACTTGGCTAAACTAAGATGGTAAACATGACAAACTTACCTGCTAAACATCAGTATGTTAGCATTTGCATTCTAGGCATGTTAGCATGTTGATTTTAGCATTAGCATTAGCCCACAAGCCTCACAGCATGACTGTAGACTCCTGTTAAGACTTCTAGAATACAAAGTTGGTATTCATAATGCACGTGTAGGCTAAATACTGTCCACAAGAAAAGAAATGAAAAAAGCCAAGCCATTTTAGCTGTGTTTCCATCCAAATGTATTGCAAATAAAATTCAGATGAATGCTTGTTTCCATCCGCTATCACTATGTGTTGATTAATTAAGATAAGCAGTAGGTGGCGCCAGTTCTCCAATCAGAAACCTGTTGTACCAATGCCGAAGAAAAGGGCACAGCAAGATGACATAATTAATAGAGTGCTAGTCTAGCCTCAAACAGTGAAAAACAATGTCGAAAACACAATGAAAATATCATATTTCTGTTTGATGTATTAATGTGAGAAAGGTTACATCAGATCTCTGTAGAGCGATCATGGATGTTTTATAGAGCCATGTAAGTGAGGAGGAGACTGCTGGAGCAGAAACAGCTGATTAGTCATGTTAATTTTCATTATGTCAGGATTCATTCACAAATAATATTTCCATCACCCTTTAAGAGCACTGACAAAAACCTTCTCAAGCGAGTATAAAAACGTTTTTTGTTTCTTTTTTTTTTCAAAATTAAGTATGTTTTTTAAAATCTTGATGGTTTCCTTCAACTCTTTTCATGCAGTACTTCAAAATGTGCAAAAAAATTACATTGATTGAAACACAGCGATTGACTGCAGGATGATTTTTGTCTTCCTCAGGGTTTTGGCCCTGGGCTTTTTATTTGAACCATCTTTTGTTGGATGCAAATTCATAAGCACTTTAAGAAAGCATTGAAAATTAAAATTTGAAAAAGTGGCTAAATGTAACCTGTACATCGAAGAAAACCTTTCATATTTCAAGTTAAAATGACTAAAAGAGACACCTGACACGTTTTGATGTGCAGATCACCAAATCACTGCCATTTAAAACCCCAAAATATACACATACAGTGTATAAAATAATATGTGGGTTAGTTGGGGAACACACTGGGTGTATGTGAAGGTTGTCCCTGGTTTTACATTGCAGAGTTGGACCAGTTCCATTTCGAAACGAGGCTTCAGCCAGATATGGAACAGTGTCCAACTGTGCTGCCTGGCAGTCTGCTGAGTGTTGCTGCATGTCGGCAGTATTAGCATGTCGAGGGCTGTCTGCATGCAGCCAGGAGTCACCGCTCCGCGCTCAGCCCTGCCCCGCTCTGCTCTCGTCTCATAATCAATGACCTTTCTGTTTAAGGTGATGGATGAGGGAGAAATGCAGTGTAAGCACGCCTGTCGTCCACACTGTCTCCTCTCTGCCTCTCTCTAGCTGTCTTCCTCTGCTCTCTTTCTCACGCACGCTGAGCTCCTGAAGGTCAACAACTCACGCCGCTGTCAGCTTCTGCAGCGTACATGTGTACACACACACACACACACACACGGATGTGCATCAAGTGCAGGCTTGTGTGTGTGCCCCATCAGCTCTTTCTCACTCTGCTGCATGACTCGCTCGCTGGTGGAGTTTCCATTCCTTACTTTGTTACCGTGCATCGTCCATGTGGTTGATGTTGGGTCTTGTTGCTGTTGTCTTTGGTGGGTGTGTGTGTGTGTGTCCTCTCTCCAGGCCAGAGTGAAGAATGAGATCCTAGATTATAAGGACCTAGCAGCCCTGCCAAAGGTCAAGGCCATATACGAGGTCCAGCAGCCAGACCTCATATCCTCCTCATACCAGCCCTACCACAGATACACCTCTGATGACAGGCTAGACACTTACAGCTATGGGGAGGTACTACTGCTGCTGTTACACACTCCAGACCAAAGTGGCACTGGTCTCATCATTGGTCTGTTGTCACAGGAAACACTTTGTTTAGTTTATAGATGAAGTTGTGCTGATAAGAAGCGTGTATACTGTATCTAAGGCTCATTATTTTTACTTTTTATTTTTCAAAAGTTGATTGAATGGATTATTTTTATTTGGCTGCTGGGTACAAAGGAGGAAAGGCATCATTTCAATGACTGATATATCAGTTGGCTGATATTATTGGCCTGATATCAAAAGTATTTTATTTTTTTTAAAAACAGAACATAAGGGAGATTTTTAACCAGAACATAATGGAGATAATGCTTCACAACAGAAAAATAAATACAGGGTCCAAGAAAATTGCAATAACAATAAAATAAGAATCATCACATTATTACAGAAAAATAGAAACACCAGAAAATACAGAAGAAAAATTCAAATTACAATGTTAATGTGACAATAACCGGAGGAAAATCTTGTTGCACGAAACATTGTTTTAAATGAAAATTAAACTATTAAATTATTATTCAATTATTTATTTGGAGAGTAAGACTGTGAAGACCGTTTTCCTTTGTACCTTGAATAATCCTGTCTCGATGTGTGCACACTCGGTCCCGCTTATTTTAATTTGGAAAAATATGATTCTGAAGATGGAAATTTGAATTGGAAAATTTGATTTGAAAATGCCATTTTCAGAGCAGACAATTTATTTAACCATTTAATTATTTTTTATTGACAACAAGGGAGAATGGTGCATCACCAAGAGCTCTTCCCTCCGTGTCATCAGAAGAGGACCTTGTTTACTGTAAAACTGTAATTTTTGGATGCATGAGGAGATAAAATCCAGGTTTTTCCCCATGTGGTTAAAAAATGATGAGCCTTACGTATTTGTGAATATTTGGTAGTATGTAATATTGTAGTATAGTTTTTATTGCTTGCATACAGACAATTCACATTAGTTTCTAAATGTCATATTACAAATGCACCAAAATAAAAAGGAACAGGTCAATATTTTTGGGAAATACACTTACTCGCTTTCTTCTGTCTGCTTGGGGCACCCTATATACATATTTATATTTACACATATATATGTATATATAGCCAGCAGGAGATTAGCTTAGCTTAGCATAAAAACTGAAAACAGGGGAAACCTGTAGCCTGTTGCTGTCCAAAGTTTGAAGCTACAGTTGGTAACTCTCAGGTGGGTTGGGGGGGGGGTTCATTGGACAATATTTTGGTTTGGAAAGTGGCTCTGATTGGTTGTTTTAAATCAGGCACGGTGGATTCTTGCAAATGCCATTTTGACATTTTCAGCAAATATGACAAAAAAGTTATTTTCCCTGGAAGTTACCAACTGTAGCTTTAAAAAAAAAGTCTGCCTGGCACCTCTACAGCTCACTAATGAAGCCCAACCAAAATGGTATAGTTCAAGCATCTAACGCCTCATAACACCAGTTTGACATTTTTATATGTCTGTTTGTGTACGGATGAAAAGAAAGAGATATAAAGTGTTCAATTAGTGAGCTTTAGACAGACATGAGAGTGATATTGATCTTCTCTTCAAAGTCTTGGCAAGAAAGGGATTAAGCTTTAATTGACAGCTTTAAATTCCTCTAGCTGACTTTAAAATAATAATGTGGCTGTTAGTCATCACTTTTTCCCACGCAGAAAAACAAACTAGACATCCATTTAGGATGAAACAAAGCATAGAGTGGGTCTGAAAAGACTGTCTGGTCTTCTGTTGTGGTCCTGTAAATACATGATAGATGATATATTGCTTTTGTTTCACAACAGTGATACAGTATAAATAATAATTCTTCTCTCTCCGCTGATTCCTCAGTCACTTGGGACGCTCTCTCCCTATTCTCAGGTAAGCATTCTCCCTCAGAGCACTTAGGACGAGTTTAAACAAGTGAACTGTTGTCATTTTGACCTGTCACTGAGCTATTTGTCTCCCCGTTGCCCCCTACTCGTCTTTCACCTCCGCCATGTCTCACTTGTCTTTTCAGGACTATGACAGCCTGGATATGAAGCAGAGGCGGTGCTCCAGTCCAGGCTACATCGACTCGCCGACGTATAGTCGTCAAGGCATGTCACCCATCATGCCTCGCTCTCCTCAGCACTACGGCTACCCTGGTGAGTCAGATGGTATTCGCTCCTAATAACCTCAACCTGTTGAAAAAAACATGAAGTGAAGTCAGTCAAGCTGCACTTAATGTGAAATGCACTTAAACCAAAGTTGAAGCACTTACAGAGTTTCTGAGCTGAGTAATTTTTGAATTTTGGGAATGATTCCACTTAGCTTAAGTAATTTAAAGGAATGGTTCAACATTTGAGGACATACGCTTATTTGCTGTCTTGTTGATGAGATAAGAAGATCAGTCCCACTCTCTTATGGGTGTGTGTGAAGATACCACTGGCAGAATCTTAGCTTAGCTTAGCATAAAGAGTGGAAACAAGGGCAAACAGCTATCCTGGCTCTATCCGAAGGTAACAAAATATATACCAGCACTTCTTAAGTCTTATCTTCACTGTGAGGTTGCCAGGCAACCAGTGGAGACTTCAGGACATTACTGCTCCTGACCAAGAAATAACCCCACACTTAACTGGATTGGATTTTGTCATTTTTGGACAGAGCCACGCTTGCTGTTTCCCACTGTTTCCAATCTCTGTGCAAAGGTAAGCTAACCAACATCTGGTTGTAGCTTCATATTTAGGATACAGACATGACTCTGTCTCATCTAAAGAAACAAATAACCATATTTCCTAAAATGTTTCCATAAGAACAAATTTCTTGTCATTTCCATTTGTATGACATCACCCCTCATATATTTTAATAATTATGCCATCATAGAATATCACTGATGACAAAAAATATACAAATTCACCGCCTTAAAGGGATAGTTTGGCTTATTTGAAGTGGGGTTGTACAAAGTACTTACCCATAGTCAGTGTAAGTAGCTACAATAGATGGTGGTCGCAACGCCCCCAGTTTGGGGAAGCAGCAGGAGTAATCCTGGTGTAGAAAGCTAAGCAATGTACTGCTGTTGACAAGGTCAGCAGCAAACCATATTTTAGCCACTTAAAAAATTACCTGCTTGCCCTCAAACAGCCTTTTCCGGTGGGAAACTGCCTTACACGAGCCAAATATCGCTCTCTCTAAACCAACCAGACTTTATTGGCAAAATCATCAGTCATTTTACCTCACAGAACACAGAAGTTTCTGGTCAACCACTGCCTCGATCTCTTCATTTGTTTGTGTAATTGTGTGATTTTTTTGTTTCAAAAGGTTAGCTCAGATTCACTGAAGTCACACAATAACACAAACAACCAACAGACTGAGGCAGCAGTAGACTAGCAGCATCTGTGTTCTGCAAAACATGAACAATTTTGCTCAAGGAGACTGGTTCAATGAGAGAGAGCGATATTTGGTTCATATAATGGCGGTTTTAGGGCTGTCTGACAGCAGGTTTTGTTGCTGACTCCATCCATAGCTGTATATTTGCTTAGCTTCTGTGCTTCTCCAAACTGGGGTCATGCCGACTGCCAAAATATTGCATACATGCATATATACTGACTATCCATAAGTACCTCATACAGCCCCACTTCAAAAAATCCAAACTATCACTTTAAGAGAGATGAAATTGCTTTACATTTCCATTTGTATCTCATCACCACGATTATATTTGAACAAATATGCCATCATAGAAAATCAGAAGTGACACAAGATTTACAGATTCACCGCCTTAGGGCAGAGTGCTTTTCACTTCACTAGAAAATAGTTGTTTGGTTCTCTCATATGCTGCAGTTGCTACTTGGCTGTCATTTCATTCAGCTCTTACACATGTGCCTTGACACTGTAATTACTGTCATGAGAAGACAAGTCAATAACCTGTCATCACACAAGTGGAAAAGTTATCCAATGTCACTTTGTGATCTGAATGAATGTTCAGGCTGTTTGTTTTTCATCTGCATGGGTGAGACTTCTGTTTAGGCCTTCCTTCATGCTCATGTTTTCTTTGCTGTGATTGGCTGTGGCTGGCTGCAGGCTCTGAGAGTGGCAGGAGTTCACCTTATTACGGCCAAGAGGGGCGTTCAAGCACACCCACCACAATCCAGCCCCCTAAACATTTTCATGTACCAGGTAGGATTCCTCATCTCCTCATCGCACTTCTCATAAACTCATAGATTTTTTTATTTTTTTACTCCGTGGGGAAGACTTCACCAGCCATTATCCACTAATGCAAATCATTCAGAAAGGTCATTTTCAGTTCCGTGGGAATGAGGGGGTGTGAAAATGTGACTAAGTCGTATTTTTATACCACACATAATTGCTCTGGAATATTCTTCCCCCCATACTGCACCTCTACCTTCCTTTACAACCATCCCTTCTGCCTCCACCTCCTCCCCTCCGATCACCCCAACAGAAACTCACATCCCCTCCCCCCACGTTTTTACGTCTCCATCTCCTCTTTCTCTCCTCAGCCACAGGGGACCCCAACATCTACAGGAAGCCTCCCATCTATAAGAGAGCGGGTACAGTGCAGTTAGCCCCGCCTTAGCCTGCCTGTCCTCCTGTCGGTTTAGTCGTGCTGTGCTTGAGTACTCGATGTAGATGTTTTTACTGACCTATTGATTTGTGTGATTTATTAGTATTGATGTTCCACTTATCATTGAAATTGAAGCCATCAATTACAAAACCACCTAAATGAAAAGGATTGACTCTGTGCTTGCAAAGGCACATAGGAAATGGAGCTTGTAGGGAAGCCCTGAGAGGCAAGTAAGAAAAAAATTTCTGATAATTAATTTTCTAAGTCTGTTATAAAACTTTTTTGGCAGGTAATTTTTTTGTCAGGATACATTTTTTAAAGCCCCTTTTACACTGGAGAGTTAACCCACTAATGCCCACTAACATCTGGCTTTTACCATCAGTGGGAAAGGGGAAAATTTGCATTCACTTCTGGGTCAAATGACTCTGCAGTGGTCACGATTATTTATTGGCTCCAGCTCTGATCAGCAGCGGTGGAAACAACACTTTCAGTGGAGGCAGTGAAGGTTTGCTGCCTCTGTTGATAAGTTTTTCGGCCCTTTTCAATACATGTGCTGCTTGGTTGGACTCTGTTTCACTTGGTGCATCCACCCAGCACAGCGAGGTTTGGACCCGCTTGAAGGTGTGTATTTAAACTGAACATGCTTGAGTTGAGCGGCTGTAAAATATCTTATAAGTTTTTGCTATCTAAAAGCTTTTATTATGAGGCAACAAAATCAGGAAATGTTGGGTTTTATGTGAAACCGAACATGAAACAGTAAAATAAAGCGGATACCTGAAAGTACAAACAACGACGCGGGAGAGAAACTAAACTTCAAACCACAGAGATTCAGTTAGAAGCTGCAAAACTACTGAGAACTGAACACACAGACACTTTTGAAAATGTCTTTCTCTTTGCTCACCTGCACAGTTTTCCTGTGCACATAAAAAACAACAACAACAACAACAACAACAAAAAACAGAAAGGCAGTCGCTTTCTGGCAATGGGAAAGGAGTCAATCGCCTATTTTTTAGTGGTTTTATCTGCTTTTAAAAAAAAAACAAAAAAAAACTGCATATACGTGCTAATGTAGGTGTAAGTGTTTGTTGTTGAAATACTTATTTTGGCCACAAGAAGCTTAAGTGCACCACTACCTAATGTTCTAAATGTACTGTATTTTATGTCATGAAGTCTTGGGAAGATTATCCTGGTAAAACAGTTTTTTTTCACCTGTTCTTACATCATGAACACAGGAGAAAACTATTTAATCAGACTTAGAAAATTGATTTCTTTTTTCTCACTTGCCTCTCAGGGCTTCAGTAAGTTTGATTTGTTCAAGGCTTTTCAAAATCGAAGCTGAAGATCAAACTTTTCAGATCAGATAATTAGATTTCCTGCCTTTGTAAGTGGCTGAACGCAAAAGTTCAGTGTGCATAGTATAAGCACACACGCATGCCTGCTTCTTGGTCCCAGTCCCCTCAGTACGACAGGTTCTTGTCAGCAAGTACAACGGGGATAGACAGTGAATAAAGTGAAGGGTGCTCAGGCATGACAAGTGTTGAGTACACGGGACTCTGAGGACATAAGTCACCAGAATAAAGCAGAACAATAGAACAAAGCACAGTGGGAAACCGAATTTATATTTGCTGTGGAGACTTCTCCTATTTCTCAGCCTAGGCTAGTTAACCAGTGGCCAGCGTGTGATTTAAGGAGATGTTACTGTAATTTTAATCGTTTGAATGCGGAGACAGCTGCTGGGCTCCTTCTTTCATAGGAAACAGAGGGAGTCTGTGAGACGGGAAGTCTGGTTTCTTAATTGTGTGGATTTATGTTGTCGTTCAGTCAAACAGCACAGCAGTGCGGTTAAACACAAGATGCTATTTTTGCCTTTTTTCTTTACAAGTCATTAAACTTAAATGCACTTCAGCCATCTGGATAGCGTGCTTCAGTAGAAACATTCATAAGAGAAAGATTCACTATCCCCTCGTCACATAACACTGGAAAAGGCCTCTCAGCTGAGAGTCACAAGACGGAGGATAGTTTATCTTTGTTGTCGTCCTGCATGTTCTTCTGGTCTGTACTGTATGTGATGGTATTTGTGGGGTTAGTCAGTAAACTGTGTCAGTCTGTGTGTAGACATTTTGGTAACACTTTTATTTGAGGGTGTGTGCATAAGACTGTCATAACCATGTCATGACACTTGTTCTGAACATTAAAGAGTCTTTATGAATATTTATGACTATTGTCATTAAGTGTCATTTGGTCAGTTATGTAACATTTAATGCAAAGTTGACATTGTTTGAGAAATCTTTGTTATGACATCTTGATATTAATCAAGCTAATGTCTTTTTTATGACAACTTGACATTATCAGACTCAAAGAAACTGTTTAGCTTCATGTTCTAACATCAAATTAAACTGCCATATGTGGTTGGTTTTGACGGTGGCTGTCATGAGACTGTTATAAGTGTGCCATTAATATATTCCTTGACCTTACGTAAAGTGGTACTGTCATCAAACTGGCCTAATAACATTTAATGACATCTTTATGACAAGTCCATATAGTACTACTTTAATTGAGGTCAAGGAAATCATTCATGCATCCATAATAAAAGCATTTAAGACCTTAATAAAACTTATTGGTCTCATGACAGTTAATGTCAAAACTAAACAAATATGACAATATAATACAATGTTATAACATGTCTCTTTAAGTCTGTTAATGTCAGGTTGTCATTACAAAGACATAATAACAAAGATATTGTGAGGTTATGTTGGTTTGGTTAATGTCAAGTGTTGCCTTGATTAATGTCAAGTTGTCATAACAAAGACATTGTGAGGATATGATGGTTTGGTTAATGTCAAGGTGTCATAACAAAGACATTGTTGGCTTGATTAATATCAAATTGTCATAACAAAGACATCTCAAACAATATCAACTTTGTCAACAACAGTCATCAACATTTATAAAGACCCCTTCATGTGCATGACAGGTGTCATGACATGGTTATGACAGTCTTATGCACACCCCTTCAAATAAAGTACTACAGACATTTTCACCCTTCTATGTTTCTCGGCTATAATTAGTACATCACTGGCCCTAAAGTTTCCATGCACAGACACATATTTACTTATGGACAAGAAAACAATTTCAGCACCCGCACTAAGTGGCAAGTTCAAAAGCTCGCCTTGTTAGAATACCGACATTCAGCACACACTTTAATGTCAGTCATATTGATCCTTCTCATGCTTTATGTCTTCCTAAACACCTATTGATTACTGTTTTCTCTTGTTTCAGCATTAACAGGATTGATTTAAATCCAAAGCCACAGCGGACACATGTAAAATTGTGTTGCTGTGTGCATTAAAGGCCTGTTATGTACTACTGAGTTAACAAGTTTGCTACCTGTATAGACAAGAGGCTGTATCAGATTCAGACCCCTGCTTTCTGGCTCTCCGTATGGGTAGCAAAGCTCTCGCATTGTCACATCTCCCTTGGGGACGCTCCAATAATGTTTCCCTTTTCTTTTCACCTCTTCTTTATTGCATCCAATCACTTTTATTCACTTCCCTCCACCTTCTGCTCCACTTTACCCGGTGACCTTGCCACTGTAAGTACCTCCCTCGTCTTGTTCTTTCACTCACTGTCGCTAGATAGATATTGCATATGTCTGTCTGTGTGTTTGTGTCGAGTGTCTGTCTCCCTTCCTGTGTTTGCCATGTCAATATTGTGTATCCGTACTTTGTCTGACTTCGTTCGGCTGTCAAACTTCGCGTTGAGTGTGTGTGTGTGTGTGTGTGTGTGTAGCGGCTCGCCCTGTCGTCGAGCCGAGAATGTCTGCCATCGGTGTCATGCATCATGTATATAGGAATTCAATGGATCATGGATCGGGGCTGGCATGGCTAATGGCTAACAGAGTGAAGAGAGATCTATCTGACATTACGCTGCATGTCACCCCCATTGACTTCCATTGACTGTGCTTTAGTGCAGAGTGGCATCAGTATCATCGCCTCGTACCGCTCATGAAACGACTGTGTGCCTCAGGCTGAGCAGTAACTGAACTGATGATTCTGGTCATTTTCATGCTGTTGGCTGAAAAATCGATTTCCTTTGACAGGAATGGTGGATATGATGATATGTAGTGTAAATGCACTCTTTCGCTGCACATCTTTGTGACGTTCATTAACACGTTTTCCTCCATAGCACACTACAGCGAAAGTGTCGTGCTTGTATGTATTCTTATTCACTTTCTTGGCGAGAGCTCGATGAGAGGATTGATACCTCACATCTGTCGATTCAATATGAAGGCCGTGCCAGTTAGCTTAGCTTAGCAAGACCTTAAAGCTGTGTACAAAGGAAACTAAATCTGCCAGCCAGTACCTCTACAGCTTACTAATTGTTTAATCCATAAAAGAACTGGGCACAGAGAGGAATCTTGTTGCCAATCAGCCAGTGGTGACTCCAGGAAGTTACTGCTTCTGGCCAAGAAATCATCCCACACACATAACAACTCCTGCAAAAGCACAATTTATCATGTTTTCCTCTTGAACAGATTAAGCATACCAGACATAATATTCTGTCTAAGAGCTAGATGAGGAGATTGATTCCTCTCAGTTAGACAGTTAGCATAAATACTGGAGGCATGAGAAGTGAGGATAATTAACACACTATATCTTTTTGACTCATCCATACAAAAATGGGGACAGGGATCATCAATTTAACTATACAGGGCGGCACGGTGGTGCAGTGGTTAGCTCTGTCGCCTCACAGTAAGAAGGTTCTGAGTCCGAACTGATGAAGTGGCGGCTTGTCCAGAGTGTACCCCGCCTCTTGCCCAATGTCAGCTGGGATTGGCTCCAGCTCCCCTGTGCCCTGCCAAAGATAAGCGGTTATGGACAATGGATGGATGGATAGATTTAAATATATATAGTTTGGGGGCACAACGGGAGCCACCTGTTACATGCTAATGACAAAAGAGTTAATGATACTGAATGTGTTGGAACAATTAGCAAGGAGATCTTTTTTTTATTTTATTTCAATATAGTATAACCTGACCCAAGTCTCATTGTTCAAAATAAATAACTTCCAACTTCACAAAAACAAATACTTGCAGACTTCACACAGTAAATGACGTATACTTACAAATTAACACTCACTACATTACAAACTCGCTCCTCAACCGCTTCACGATTCCTGACCTCACCCGTGTCTTCATTGTCCCCGGGTCAGAGTCCTGGTCAGAGCCGCTGTAAATCACAAAGTGTAACAAGAGAAAATGTCTGTGTTGCCAGCTGGACCTAACAGCATGGGGACAGCTCCCAAATGCAGTTTTAGGTGTTTTTGTTATCCTGCAACTAACGGATAAATGACATGATGATAAGAATCGTCTCAGTGACTAATGATTAAATTGACACAACTCCAGTTTTTGTACAGATTAAACATGTTAATTGGTGAGCTTTAGATGTGCTAACTTTGGACAGCAGCAAGCTAGCTCTTTCCCCCTTTTTCCAGTCTTTATGCTAAGCTAAGCTAATCAACGTCTGGTTATTGCTTCATATGTGGCACACAGACATGAGAGTGGTATCAATCTTACTCTCAGCCAAAGATGAAATAAGCATACATCCCCAACTTCCCAAAAACTACTACTCTAACAGAATTACCCTTTACTTTAATTCTGTCTGTTTTTCTTTTCCCTCCTAACTTGATCCTTTTCTTTACAGACAATCACGTGGATGCAGCCACCAAAAGCAGGACCAGCGAGGACATCCTCAGATCCTCCAGACTGTCCACCTTCTCTCCTGAGCCATACGCCCAGTCAGAGTCTGACTACTATCCGTACACCAGTTCTCCCAAGGGTAGGAAACAGTGTCATTTCACTGAGTTTACAGTGGCAAGCTGCATAGTGAGCAGCATTTCCACTGGACCAAACAGAGACACTGAAGTACAGTTGCTTTTCTAACTCTGTGTTGTCATATTTATTCACTCACCCACTCTGTTACTGCGCTGCACTCTAAGCTCTAGATTCATACGAGGGAATCTCTTTTATCTGTTTTCTCTCTCAGCCTATCGGATGCCGAGAAGACGCTTCTCGACAGGAGGAGATGAAGAGACTTGGAGTCACAGTCTTCAAAGAGTAAGAGCTTCATTATTTTCTTTCTCCCTTTCTTCAACATCTGGTTGAAGAAAGCGACCTCCTCAGAAACATTCATAAATAATTCACTCCTTATAGTATGGCGCCTAAATAATCCTCCTTCTCTTTATTTGCTCCATCTTGCAGTTGCTGTACATTAAATTAGCAGTTTTCCCTTATGTCGCTTTCTTTTTTTTTCTACCCCCACTTCTGCCTCATTCCTCGCTCCCTCTCAGATTGGGAGTGGCATCGGGAGGATGATCCTAAAGGAGGAGATGAAAGCCAGATCTGGTTCCTATGACAACGACCCCTGGGGCAGTGCGAGGAATTCTCGTAGTGGGAGCAAGGAAACACTCAACACTACAGGCTACGGCACCACGGCATACAACAACACTGTCAACGGATGTAAGGATGCACCCCGCCCCCTACGCATCTCCCTCTTTGTCTCTTGTTCTCCCTGTTTCTGTAAGTTCATGAGTGCCTGCACCTCTCGCTGTGCTCCTGTGCAGCCACGTCTTTGTCCCTCGCAGTGTGATCATCATGTATGTTGCCACCGGGGCTTTTTATGAGCCTCAATATCTGCTGTCATCTGGGTTTAGCGTGAGGGCAGCGAGGTTGTGGATGCAGGTCAACGAGGGTCATGGCTGCTGCAGGGTTTATTGAGATGGAAAGATGCTCAGATAGCTGAACAGCTGCTGCCGAACCTGTGGTAGGCCAGCAGCAGCAGCAGCAGCAGCAGCAGATGTGGCCTGTCATTGTTGTGGGGATATCTGATCACACTGATTCTGATCATTTCAAGCTGCCGTAAGAGTCGAAGTGCGGCCAGCGGACATGCCAGATGTAAAAACGCCAGACCTAAGAGAGTTGTTTCATACCGCTTCATACTGGGATTGATAATAACTGTGATATTTTTAAAAAAATGAAATATTGATATGTTAATAATACACATGATAATATCGTATAAATAACCCAGCATCTTTTAAACATACTCTAGGCTCTTAAATCATTACTTTTTCTTTCTATTCTTGTTTTTTCACCATCTTCGCTGTCGCTTTCACACGGCCACATGGTAACCACCCTAACAACCGGCTACCATTAACATATATTTGAAATTGATGACATGAGAGCTCCCCAAAAGTGATGGCAAAGTATCTTTATTGCCCCCTGGTGGATGGCTGCAGTATAGGTCATAAATCCTTCCTCAGCAATGTAAATTGGCAGGACAAACTGATCAAATAAAATAAAAGTACACTTTGGTCATTGTGGTTTTAATTTGTGATTTGATGCTATAAAAAGGGGGTTTCATCCCATGACTGACAGCTGAGCTGGTCATTACTATGCAGACTCTGGCTCCAAATGACAGAATGAAGTGGAGCTGTGTCGTCCATCTTTATTTACCGTCATTGCTGCGTACCTGCAAGAGTGTGCTCCTGAAAAGCAAAGCGCATTTAAAAGGGGCTACTGCCACTATGGTCTGAGGCTGTGATGAACATCATATGGGTGGTAAAAACCCAACACAATCGTATAAATTCCCAAAGAAAATATGGTTCAATCATTGGTTCTACAGGCAGAATGTATTGTTTTTCCTTATACTGGGCTTGTGCCGTGTTGTACAGCTCCAGGTACTCACACTATCAGCTCCTCCATGATTGCTGCCTTCTGACCCGCAATGCCCGCCCCCATCTATGTGATTGGCCAAAGCCAGGTGGCAACTATAGATGTTACATACAGCATGCAAAGATGGCACCCATTCAGTTCAATGAGAATTGCTCGCCTGACACATAAGCCAAAAACGTTTTCTAGCTTCTGGGTTTACTTCTGGGTATACGGCTCACTGAATATGCGCAGTAGTTTCCTCCGCTCGTGCAGATCTATAGACTTAACCTTGTGATGGTGTCAGACATTTTTTACACACCATGCAGCAGTGCCTTTATGGTTACAGACTCTCTCTCCACCTCCCTCCCTATACTCCCTATACTTTTTAGTGCAATTCATTTGCCTAAAAAGAGACAAAACTCACAAGAAACAAAAGTTAAAACTGAATTTGACTGACTGTAATTATTTTCTCCAAATGTTCTAGCAAGTTAATATCATTATTGGTCACAATAATTGTGTTGTGAAGATGTGATACTGTGACAGATCTAGTAAGGGTCAAGCTTGACTGGTCACACAGCGTATTGAGACTTATTCAGTGCCTGATATTCAGCGTTTTCCTTTTCCCTGCCACATCTCTTTCTTCAGTTTGCGTGCTTATTCCAGCCCCCCCCCCCCCCCCCCCCCCCCCCCCCCCCTCCCCCCCTCCCCCCCCTCTCCCCTCTCTT
>JAJHUR010123487.1:0-11445 GCA_027495735.1 Lutjanus campechanus | reverse complement strand
CCCCCCCGATATCACTCTCTATATTCCACTCTGTTACCTCCCCATCTCTCTGTCTATCCATCTATCTATCTGTGTATGTATCTCACTCTCGCTTTCTCACAGCTGGTGTCCCATATCCTGGTTTATTTATGAGCAGTAAGATCTCTCATTAAAGCTGCTCCTCTAATGGGAGGGGACACAACTGAACGGGAGTCTGTTGGCTATGGTTGAAAGGCAACAAAGGCTTGTAACCAGCCAGGCTGTGTTGTGCGATTAGATGGTGGAGCGTGCCGTGTGTCTTTGTGTCTTGTTTTTATATTTTTGGACTTCTCCCCGTCTCCTTCTCTGTCCTGCTTGGCCTCTTTCTGCCTTTTTGCCCCTTTGATGTTTTGTGTTCCTCCCAGGGCTCGATGGGTACCCAACTTGCTCCTTTTCTGTGTCTTTGTTGAGCCTCTAACAAGACAGATGGCTGTCAGATCTCTGCAGCAATTTTCCCTGAATATTTTTGGAGGAATTTAATCAAAATTTAGAGCAGGGCAGATGAAAAATGCTGCAGCATTTCTGTGTTATTGCAATAAGGAAGATGTCATGTAATTATATGATCTCTTTATTTCACAGCTCCCAGATCTCAGTACAGCGCTGATAATGGTGAGTAGATGTGCACAAAGACGTCATTATCTGTATCTGTTCAACCAACAAAATGATCTGTCTCTGTATCTGTATTCACATAGAAGACAGAACGTGGGTGTGGTTTATACTGGAAGTCACATTAAATCGGGCAAATGTTGTATTTTCTAGCTTAATATTCATTGGCAGTGCAATTGTTGTGCCTTCAAAGCATCAAGATGATTTAATATTGACATATAATTATGAAATATATTTCCACGTCCTTGTACTGTACTTTTAATCTTTTTTTTTTAACTAAACAAAGTTTTATGAACTGAACTACAACACCCTCCCTTATCTGGGTGAATAATAAGAAACTAGGGTTGCAAATTTTGTACATTTTCCTTAACCCATAGTTGAAAATGCTAACAATCAGTTATTCAGATAATTACTAATCAACTTTAGTTAATTAAAAGATACAAAAGCATGTTTTTTTCCCTCTTTTTTTCATTTTAAGTTTAATTTTAAGCTTTCTTACTCAACAAATGGCTCAAAACAATTTCGAATGAGGTGCAATTACTGCCATTTCAATTAATTATTGATTAATACATTTGTAATTAGTTAAATTTTTAATGGCAATTAAGTGATCAATCATTAATCATTAACATCCCTGTAAAAAAAATGCTTTAAAAATTGAAAGATTATGTTTTGCCTTGAAAACAGAAAGTTAGTCAAAGGGAAAAATCTTAAATTGCTCGGGCGCTGCGTTCATACTTCTTGATGTGCTAATCTTACTGTAAAAATGTACTTAGATAAAAGAATAAAAGTAGTACTGGAACCATTACTGCATTACATTTCTGAACTTTTTTCCTTGAATTATAACAAGTAAGTTGGGATAGAAGAAATTTCCATTGCATTATTTGTAATTATTCGGATTTGGGATCAAGTTTATCATTTATATTTCACATAACATTCTAAAATGATTCAGGCTCAATGCAGATCAGCTCATTTTGTGGTTCTAGCTTATTTGCTCTTAAGCTGTTTTTATATTTAGTTTCTGAATGGAGGATGACATTGAATCATGAATGATGTGTTTGGGGCTGGATGCAATGACCTTACATCAACAAAGCTCCTGTATGATGTGCACACACGTCTGGAACTTTAGGAAATTTTTTAGGTTAGTCGTGAGCGCCATCTTCTGGCACAGACCTGGCACTGATTCTATGATTTCAATATGCCAAACTCCATTAAAAGTAATTGGAAATTTGCACGACTAAGGTTACATTTCACTGCTGTTTTCTGTGTTTTAGATTTTGTTTGCAAGTCCGCCTCGCTACCAGGATATGGACGCAACGGCATCCAGAGGGTGAGACCACCGTGAAAGGGAAACAACACAGCATGATTAGCTGCATTTACTATGGAGGCTTGGGGCTTATATGAAACTGACATTAACCTCGTGGCACTAGAATTGAGTACTGAGTGTTATAAGTGCTCTTTTACATATGCTTACATATGTAATAAGAATTGTAAGTTGCTGTCTTTCTCTACACCTGCAGCCTCAGAGTGCAGACTGCTACCAGTACCAGTATGACAGTGGCACTGAGGTCAACTGGGGAAGCAGAGGTAATTTAATATGAATTTAAAACACCTACCCCTGATTAGATTGAAGCAATTAATTCAGTGTATTTTTTTTTTCTAATGTACTGACTTAATTCTTTTTCTCTTCCCCTCCCAGCTGAATACAAGGTAAGGTTTTAAAATAATCACTTGAATAATTCATTCCATGTGAGTTCACCTATATGTTGAATAATCCCAGCAGTGTAACTATAACAGAGTGTCTGAGGTTTAATAAAGCCTCTCGCTGCCTCTCGCTCTCTGCAGATTTACCCCTATGAAGCGCTCATTGTCACCACCAGAGGTCGCAACAGGCTCCCCAAAGATGTAGACAGAGCCAGACTGGAGGTAAGATATGGATGGACCATCAGTATAACTGTGCTGGTCCAGTTAAAAACTTGCTCTGCAAGATTTTATAATAAAATTACTAATTAAGTTTATTGGTATAGCACTCAAAATCAGGGTTATAAAGTGCTTTACACATACAACTCCACAATAGTAATGTGTGAATACACAGGTAGGCATGAGGAATAAAAGAAACACAAATAAGACACCAAAAATAAAACATAAAAACATTTTCTGTATTAAAACTTTAAATAAGGCAGTGCAAGACTCAAGTATAACATCACAAATAAAGTTCAGTGTAGCTCAACAAAATATATAAGAAAGCCTTCTAATAAATAAATAAGTCTTCAAACGTGATTTAAAATTAGATACTGAGTTCCTCGGGCGGGTTGTTTCACAGCTGTGGAGCCCTGATACCAACCACCTGGATCCTATCACTTTTATTGGCTTTTTCCTCAGTTCAGTGTTCGGTATTTTGTTTTTGTTTTTACATTTCTGGGAAATACTACGGCTGTACCCACAGCAAAATCCGACACAGCTTAGAAACTTCTGACAAGCCATCAACCAAACTCAATAAAATACACATTATATTATGGTCAGTTTTCAATTCATTGCATTTAGTTTTTTTTTTTACCTACAAGTTCAACTTTGAAGTTAAATATTCTATAATCAGGCTTAGAAAACCCAACCATGTATACCATGCTGGTATTTGCTGTCTTTTTGTTATTAAAACCTTAATGTCCTCAATGTGAACTAAGGCCAAGTTGAAAAGATTCGTATATTAGATTAATGAAAGTCTTAATATCATACTTGAAATAGGGTTTGTACAGGTGCTGGAAATCCTTCACAACTCTTGAATTTTAATGTAGTGTTTTCAAGGTTTGAAAAGTGCTTGGATTTTGGATAAAGTGCTTAAAGCAGCTTAAAATCTTAATGGCATTAGGTTCATAATAAATCCCTGCCTGACTGAATATTTCACTTTCTAGATACAGGAATAAAATAAATCAGATCCTGTTGTACAGGCTCCCAAGTCTACTTACAGACAAGTGACACGTTTTGAAACATGAAACTTTGTCGTGTTTTCCTTTAATTTGTCATCCTTTAGTAGATCACAAAACATAATGTTGCTTGTTTACAGCATCTGATTTAATGTGATGAAGAAGTGAAATAATCATTTTGACTATATGTCTGTAAATATGTAATTTACCACAGCTGTAAGGTGCTGGAAAGCTTTAAAATGCACCTTGAAAATGCTTGAAAATGTCTTGAATTACAGATATATAATGTAATAACTGTTTATCATCTCTTTATCTTTGTGTTCTCAGCGTCATCTGTCCCCAGAGGAGTTTACCCAAGTGTTCGGCATGACCGTGGAGGATTTTGACCGGCTGGCTCTGTGGAAGAGAAACGAGCTCAAGAAACAGGCGCGACTGTTTTAACAACATACGGACGTCTGTTGATAACTGCCATAACTGGAGCGAGACACTTGACCGACTGTAGGAGAGGAGGAGGGAGGAAGGAAGAGATGGGAAGACTTCTACTCAGTTTCACTGCCATGGCTGAGAACCTGTTCTAGATCTCCTCATACGACGAACCAAATTCTGGTCACACACCAGCGTGGGCTTCTGATGTACCGAGGGAGGAAGGCCACAGAGACATTATGCACAGACGGACTGATAAACTGTTACACGGCCGTGTGCTGGAGTGGTGTGTAAGCAATAGAGACTGTAGTACGGTAGTGTTGTGCTTTTCTTAAGCCTGAAGGATGGAGGACGGCATGACTGTGCCCCTATAAGGCCACACATGTGGGGATGTCTGTGACCAGAGCTGCAGTACTAAAACATAAAGAGGAGAATTTTGGCTTTGCCTTATTTGTTATGCTCTCTTAGTTATGAGTGTGCAGCACCAGCAATCTGAATGAGTAGAATGTAGATACAGTATATCATTTATGACACTTTATCAGGGTGAATGATGATTAGATGAGAAGAATGGGTGAGCGAGCATACAGCGTCACTTTGCTTTGGTTTATAAGGATGCATTTTGTTTACCTGTTTTCTTGTGTTTTTTTTTCTTCTTGCTCTTTCACATGAAATACTGTGTCCCTCTGGTTTACACGAATTGATACAGAATGAAACACGAAGCAATCTGAGGTGAACATGACTTTTTTTTTTCAATTGTATGTGTGACCTGCATTGATTTGTGTGCAAATGAAAACCAAAGTGAGAATGCAAATAAAAAAGATAAGCAGTTCACTTCCATGTAATGTTCTGATTAAATAGTTACAGGTCACCAATAGATACAGTTCACTGTGCAGCTGTATGGTTATCTAAAAGAATGTGCAATCCAGTAGTTTTAAATAGATAAAGGAAACACCAGTTCAGTCCTCCTGCTCCATGTTTTCCAGCTCATTGCAATAGAATGGTGACTAAATGTTTTAGGATGAGGACTGTAGTCATCCATACATTTACATTCACTATTATTTATATTCTTTTAGAATGATAATCTAATAATTTTGTAGCTACAGAGATTATATTCACTCACGATGAAATGTTCTGCAAGGTATTTAACACACTGACAAAGATCCAGGGTTGTTGAAGACTTTACTTCCTTTGAATACTGTTATTTTTGATTTTGTCACTAAAAAATAAACTTGAAACAAATTCTGTCTCTGCTTTTTATTTGTGGTTGGAGTCCAGTCGCTTCAAATGTATTTTAAGGAATATAGCTTCCTCATGGCAGCCACATTAATATGAAATAGTAGGGTAAATATGCATGTTACCAATTATATTAATAAAGGTCCTGTTTTATTTAGTGTAGCAGAGGCCCCAATGTTTGACCTGTATAGAACCAAACCTTAATTAGTATCACTGATAACACCTGAGTTTACACTGTTATTTCATCTGCTGTGACTTCTTTTATTTGTATTGTCGAGAGATCAGCTAAAAGCTAGTTAGCCTACTAAGATATCTCATCTGTCATGTATGATAGATAGCATGGAGCTAGTTCCCATGTTAGCTTAAAGACTTAGCAAATAGACTGGATGCTGGAAACAACAGGAAACAGCCTGGTTCTGTTCAAAGGTAAAAATCCACTTAACTGGCATCTCTGAAGTTCAATTATTGCCACGTATGTACAGAACAATGTAGGCCTACAATTGGTCATTATGTAAGGAACAATGTACAGTGAGCAAGTATTGTGAAATAAATTCCATCAGGATGATGCAGGAGGTTTGTGTCACAATAACAACCTGCTCACTGTACATTATACCGCTTTTTACATGATATGTGACACAAAATATTAATTTTTAAATGATTTTATTGATTTAACAGTGATTTTATTGTTCATCCAGAGTCTATGATCAGAACTGTTTCTATGACAACAGTCTGTTCTACATAACAATGGTCTGTTATACGTTCCAGACCTCGGAATGCTATAACTGACCAATCAGAATCGAGTATAATGCAAGATAAGTAGTGCAGGATTTTGTCATTATCCTGTTTAATACAGAGCTACTTACTTGAAAAAAAAAAAGAAAAATAAAAAAGAATAGTTTGACACAAAATATTAATTTAAAAATGATTTTATTGATGTGATAATGATTTTACTTCTCCTCGGGGTTTATTTCGCAATAATGAACTGTCAAGTTTACAAAACGTCGCCATTTTTGGCCTGAAGCCGTTGCCAGGCAACCACCAAAGAAGACTGCTCCAGATTCCGAGGATACCGTTAAAAACAGGAAATTGTTGGTTTGACACTTTGTATGAGATAATTAGTTAATTAGTGAGCTTCAGATAAGCTAGGAGGCGGATTTTGTTACATTTGTGCAGAGCCAGCATAGCTGTTTATCCTTTTTTCCAGTACTTAGCCTCTTTTAAGCTAAGCTAACCAGATGCAGGCTGCAGCTAGCTAGCTAGCTAAGCTTCATATTTCCTTACAGGCGTGAACGTGGTATCACGCTTATCCCATCTCGGTTAGAAAGCGAATAAGCGCACCCCCAATATGTCAAACTATTCATTAAAGTTAGGCTCCGAGCAGCTGACGCTAGGACCCAGCAGAGCAGCACTGCCTCAACTTCCCGACCAGCGGATCTGTAGTGTAGCGACTGTATCTGTCAGGAGCAGCAGCTGCACCGCACGCCTTCATTCACACACACCTACACACTCATGGGCCGGCAATAAACTCCCAACAACTCTCACATGGACAGCATCAGCAGCAGGATGGACACTAAAGGCACCAAATGTAAGTTTACTTTTCTACCAGAAATACTGCTGCAAAAGTGACTGAGATTGACTGGTGCGGTGAGTGCTGAGTGTTTGTGTCTCCTCTTGTGCAGTTTACTAAAGCTGATTTACATAGTGTGCATGTTTATTTTATGTGTTAATTGGTAATTTCTTACGGTTGTCAAAACGATGGAATCCTTTCACACACCCACTGTGTCTCCTTTGTCCCACTTCACTGGTCTTAATGTGGACATGTGTGATTACTGCTGGGAATATGTGTGCATATATATATATTTTTATTTCTGTCCTAATTGCATTTAATTTGCTCTAGAATGATCCCCTAAATGTCTTTTCTTTCTATTTGACTCTTACAACCAGGAATTACTTATCTGAAAACACCCACTTTCCCCCTCTTGTAATTGTCCCTCCTGTTGTTCATTTAAGAAGACACAATGGTAGTGGACTGAATATACAAATAGTGTTGCAATTGTCTCCCCCCCAGCTGCTTGGAGAAGCAGAAAACCAAGTGCTCATCTAAAGTTTGATTGTTGTTACAGAAAGTGAACCTCCCTCATCCTGAGTCAAGTCAAATATCTGGATGTGGAGATGAGATATTTGGAGATTAGGCGATCGTTGTTTGATATTGGACACCACCAGCAGAGAATTCTCCTGACCTGTACAGTGCTAGAGTTTGTGTTGAAATAGCTAGAGATACAAAATGTGTTTCCGCCCCATGTGTTTCTTCTGGGAGCGGTACATTTGGCCCCCTGCACAGTACAACATTTTTCCACATTGTAACAGAAAACAAATACACTTGCCCCCCTTGTGGGTTTTGGCATGAGGATAGAAGTAACAGTATTGCCAGGGCAAGGTGTGTCCCAACTCTGTGAAGTTATGATTTCAGTTTATAGTTGATTTAAGCCTGTTTGATCTGTTTTTACACGTCAGCTGATGCTGCTGTGTCATGTTACTGCTTTTAAAGCTGTAGTGAGTGTTTTTAATAGACTCGTTGCCAGCCGCCAGGCAGGTAAACATGTGATAGTGATTATAATGTCCAACTTAATGGACATTTTTACTCAACTGACTGGAGGTGAAAGGAAATGGGACAAACCTATTTACAGCACAGTTTAAGAGCCTCTTTGCCTACAAGAAAAAGACTTTATTTAGACACATCTGTCACTTCTTACTTCCCTGTTCATGACTTGCTTCCTTTCCCATCATTCCTCACCTTGTCAGTGCATGTGAATATTGCGTGTTTGGAGTGTACACTGTGTTTCTAAAGTAGGTATCTTTAGTTCTTGTCAAGGTTGGGAGAAATCCTTGTCTGTCACTCCCATCTCTGTCAACACACACACACACACAAACACACAGGAATTTTGCTTGACTGACTTTCTATCTGAGCTTTGTGTTTGTATAAACACCACAGGAGAAAACACATGGTGACGGCTGGCGATCCCTGGAGAGCACCCTATTGTTTATGTGGCCTTTGAATCCCCTGATTGGCTGCTGCTGCTGCTAAATGACCTTTCCTTGATTTGTCTCATAAACAAGTGCAAGTAATGACAATTACTTACAGGCAGTTAAAAACAAACAAACAGGGGGATTCAGTTTGTAATGATTTCAGATAAAGGAAAATGCAAATTTTCATTTTATAAGAGCTAAAAACTACACATTGTAACTTGATATATTACTTGGTTATTGATTATTAACAGACACCTTGTGTCACTCTCCCCTTCTAAGTATTTAGTAGAACCTACAGTGTCTGCGACACTCGTGCAAAACACGCACGGCTACATACAGAGCTAGTGTTTGGTTTGTCCATTCTAGTCTACTGTATAAACATGGAAAATGTCACTCTGTAGATTTAAATATTTCATTCTAAGGTAACAGTGAGCTAAAAGTCTCTAAAAAGAAGGGCTGTACAATAAGATAAAAAAAATGTCATATTGGGATTATTTTGAATGAAATTGTGATTGCGATATTCGATAAAATTTGTGGGAATGATCATTTTTGCATTATAGTTTTCATTTTTACTGAAAAAAATCCCCAATTAAAATCATGATGATCTGATATTTGTTGGGGTCTGGACCAAACAAACATGTTTTCTTCCATCTGGAGAACAAGATTTTTAGGCCAGGGCTTCTCTGTTCACATTTTGTAAAAAATTGCAATTTGGTTCTGGTTCTGTGATTTGGATATTGCTTTTGGCCATATTTCAAATATGATAATATTGTGATAAATTGTGCAGCCGTACAAAAAAGCTCCTCAGAGCTGAAGAGAACTGCAAAGTTGGGCGATAACTCTGTTAATTATTTATTACGAGTGACATCCTTCACACATTACAGGTCATGGGTTTGTTCATTTAAAAATATTGATAAGTGCACCTTTAGTACACCTTCAGTGTTTGCTGTGTGGAGGCATGCGAGTTCAGATATCAAGCTTGGAAAGGTTGCTATCAAGCTTGGAAAGGTTGATGACAGGCAGGTATGAGCTTGACTGGTGGGAGCTTCTTATTATGCACTATCCAAGCCAGCTGGAGCAGAAGTGTAATAAAGGTTTTGTTTCCACTGTGCGCTGTGAGAAGCAGAGCGTCAGGTGGGTGTGAGAGGGGAGAGGCTTCCTCCACAGAGATGCATTGCAGTGCTGGGATTGTCTATGATTTAGCCCAGCAGATATGATGAATCGTGGCTATTGTCAGGATGTTTTGGAGCATATGGAAGAACTTGTGGACCAAACAGTGATGTGCTGAGGGGTCTACAGTGATGCATAAATGTAACATACTGCTCATGTAAGCTGAAGTTTAGTCTACTACATGTGCATGAAATCCCTACACCAACCATGTCTTTCCTGTAATGAGATGGTAGGAGTGCTCCACATATCCACATTCCACTAAGGAATGTATGAAAAGAGAACCTGTGTGTTTGTTGGCATGAATCTGCTCTTCCTCGTGCCTGTATGTGCCTGCTTTTATTTTCTCAAATTTGTTATTCACGTACGAAAGCAACCAGTGAGGCTCTGAGTAACAATTTATTTTTTCATGACAGAAATCTAAGTCTTTAGGCTTCTATTTGAGAATAAACAAGGATTTGAATTGTTAAAAGAATTGAATTAAAACATGGTTCAGTGGTAATGGGTTAGCAGGGCAAAAGAGCACAATTAAAATTCAGTTTGCTGTCGTCATCTAGCCAGTGGTCAGTGACCTCACTCAGTGTGTATTTATGCCATATTCCTCATTGTGTATGCTGTGAACTGCATTTTCACATAGCAAAAACAGAGTCTGTGGTTGTAGCTTGACTCCAGAGTTTATATCACTCTTAAAGGACTGGTCCAAAATTTTACAACCTGGGCACTGTCCTAGTTTTAGCTAATGTAACTAAAATTTAGTCCAGATTTTGAACGCCAATGGTCAATTGGAAGCAGCTTTTCAACAGAGTCCAGTGGAGCCAAGGAAAGAGGAGCTTTCACAACGATAAACAAACTCATCCTATTGTTCAGTTTGATGCCAGTGACACTTTTACAGTCATTACAGATTGTTTGGCAAAAAAATTTAATGTTCACTTGCATGTGAACACCCAGTGTTCAAATTCCAATGTAGCTTTCAGGGTAGCCTGCTTAAATCGGGGGGAGGGTACTGTACACATCCAAGCACGCACACAAACGTGCCTCATTCATGTAAAAATATATTATCAATACATTTAAGTTCATACAGAGAATATTCAGCCTGGGACAAGAAAGAAACAGAAAAATTATTGACTGGTGCAATGTTTTTTAAACTGCTCTCCACTGAGAAATAATGAAAATGCCAATGAACAGACACTAACACTTGTTATCCACAGTATGTTCACTCTAAAGACAATGTATGGTGCATAACATGCATTCAGTGTGGATGGCCACAGCATTGTGTTTATTAGACACAAATCTGAAACTGTTATGCACAAATATTATATATAAAATTTATATTAGGCACCTGCAGGAAAATATAAATGTATACAGAAAAAGAACAACCAATAATTTCTCTGTTTTAAAGCTCCCCATAAATGTCTCAATTGAAGGTTTCTGGGGATCTCATGTGTCTTTCAGTGGCACAGAGCTCCCCTTAGCTCCCCCATATTTCAAACCCTGTTAACACCCCAATAGCATTGTTTGACTGGACTATGACTGGACTGTTAAAGGGCTGCCTGTGGATTTCTTGGCCACACTGAACTCTGTTGTAAAGCTGTTTCAGGTGGAGCACTTCTGTCCATTCTCTCTGCAGTGCTGGAACAGCATAAGAGATATAAAGAGAAGGAATCTCCCTTCCATATAAATTTAATTTATACATGAAAGGTTCCCTTGTTTAGATGGAGAGCTTTTAGATATAAAATTAGTTTGCTGGCTTATGCTGACGTTCATACATAATATTATATATACTATATATATGTGCCCCATCATGAATGAGTGTAAATCATGGATGATTGTAGACCAGCCCTATAAGAAGTGGAATTCCCCTCTTTAACCCTTGTGAGATGAGGAGATCACTATGATTCATGTCGCAGAGATATGTGCATTGTATGTGTGTGCATGCATGTGTGGGTGTACACATGTGCATTAGGCAATGGTCATTCTCTGCACAGCTGTTTATATAGGGTTTCCATGGAGATGTGCTGCACAACACTACAGCAGGGGACTATAGAGTGTATGT
>JAJHUR010123486.1:0-39912 GCA_027495735.1 Lutjanus campechanus | reverse complement strand
ATGCAGCTGAGGCACCCCTGTTAGTGGCTAACATAACAGCTCATTAATGCTAACCGGGTCTGGGAATAGAAGGCAAAAAAGACCCAAAAAAAGCATCTGAAAGTAGGGGCGGCTGTGTGGGAGCTGACATCAACAAACACAAATCAAAATGCCACAGGAAAATGAATGAGTCTGGTCTTCAACCGCCACAAAACTCACTTGTGTATGACAGCTGCAAATACCCACACTCACACCAAAACACGAGCAGCGGCGGTGAAGTGCGGCGGTCAGCTGCGGGGTCGGCTCTGTGTACTTTCTGCGCTAATGTATTCGATCTCTCGTTAAGCTAACGCCTGTCAGAGCAAGAAGGAAAAAAATTGCTCACTTCAGTCGCTGTGGGCGTGCAGGCCCGGCCACACAGAACACACTCTTTGCCTGCCCCGGACTCACTCTGTTTGCCAGGAAACCATTCCCCTGTGAGCCGCCGGCAAATAGCCCCCCGAGCGACAGGGGAGCCAGTGATCAATGAGCTGTGGACAGGGTGGCAGCATACAGCTAGTTAGTTCAACTGATGATGCTCTGACAGAGAGCGGCAAAGACACTTTCGGGCTGCTGATGATGATGATGAAGATCCCCAGTGTACGTCTGTGGTCGTTACAGGCAGGAAGAATGACGGTTCAGACACATAACGGTGCACACGGAGCCGCTGCCTGCCCCTGTTAATGTGGGTCTCTCAGGGGTGTGAGCATATTTCTGTAACTCATTGTTCATTGCAAGGCTGTACTTTTTATTTTTCGCCATTTACATGTTTCTCTTTTTTTGTTATAGAAGTCATAACTTTTCCTTTATTTCAGTGACACTTTATTTTGTGTGTAAACAGATATTCTGGGCCACTTAAGATGAAGCACAACCGGTTAACGTGGACTCACAGATACTTTGATAATCAATCAACCTGGAAAAAAAAGTGAATATTTTCTGGTTTCTTTACTCCTTTATGACGGTAAACCAAATATATTTGGGTTCTGGATGCCATCTGGGGCTCTGGGAAACAGTGATCAACATTTTTTCACTATTTTCTGACACTTTACGGACCAAACTAATTGATTAATCAACAAAATAATTGTCTGATTAATCAACTGTAAGGAGTTTAAACATTTTTTTTCTCATATTGTTTCATTTGAAGGACCTTTAGAGGTGGGGAAAAAGTTGAAAATAGCGAGTATTTCACCAGAGAGAAAACAAACCAAGAAAATACCGTACATACACAAACATTCTGCAGAGGAAAAATGTATATTTTTGTTGTATTTATACCATTATTTATCTTGAGACACCTCTCCCACAGTAGGGATTACTGAATAAGTCAATTAATCACCTAATAAAAATTTTATCAACAACAATTTTGATATTCTGTTAATTATTTCTGTCACTTATCAAGCAACATGCAGGTTCCAGCAACAGAACTTGAGTAAAGGACCTTATGTGCCTTCTTTATTAACAATATTGTTTTTATCATCAGCACAGATGCAGATTGGCATCAAGAAAATAGAATTATTATTTATTATGTGAGTGGTTATAGTTATATATATATACGTGTCGTCGTGTGTAATAACCAGTGACTTGGTGACTTTTGCCCGCCGTTACTCTGTGAGCCCTCACAGGGACGTGTGTGTTCTGCACAGTCATGTGAAAAGGAGGACAGAGTGGCTGTAACACCGTGTGCCGTCCTCCCAACACGTCTGTGGTGAGCGAGCGTGACGAGGAAAGAGAGCGAGCGCTAATGTCTTTACTGTACCCTGCTGTGACGCTTCTTTACCTTAAGATTAACGTTCACTTCTTAAACACATCGGAAACATCTACAGAAGAACCTTGCAAGGAGCGTACGGCGAGGAGAGCCGTGTCTTTTCTGGTTAATAAGCAGCCTCTCTGTCAGACGTGAGCGGTTTGAGCTAAATTGGAAGAACGCTGGACTGTTCCCAGAATGCCTCGGGGCGGACAGATTTTTACCTTGAATGTCAAACTTGTCAAACTTTTCCACTGAACCTGGCCCTGCGGTTATTAAAGTCAAGCCTGTTTTGTGAGTGTGAGCGTGTGCGCTGCGAGTGGACGCATCAGTCATCGGCTCATTTTCTTGGATTAAAAGACACGGCGGGTGCACAGTGTGACCGTTATTAGAGAGAAAGTCGTCACTCCCGTCCAGGTATTACCGCTTTGTTTACACCTGAGGAACTGTTTATAGCTTCTGCAGTCAAACTAGGCGCCCCTATCTCACATCCATGAATCATCCGCTGTCTTTTAAGGACACCGGGGCTTTTTAGGTAAAGACACTGTAATCATTACACACCCACAGTCAGACAGAAAGAACACATGAGGTCAGGGGAGGGTGCAGCATGTACAGTATGTACACACGTGCATTAAGCCACCTGTGGAGCTGCCAACAGCAGATAGAAAAGTTCAGGCAATATACTGTATAATGGGCTCCGGCTATACTGCATTCCTTCATATATACCAGCACGCACGTTCTCAACAGCAGCAGAGATAATAAACAAAGTGTCCTAATGTCACACGCCAGTAACTGTTGTACTTCTACCACTGATTCACTGTACATTTGTGGGTGTTATTCCTGTAATTTGCTCCATTGTCGGCGATAGTGCATCCAGCTTTTTCACTGATGAGAAAATAAGAAAAACACAATAGGGATTAAGTGTAATTTCCCACGAGCAAAAAGGAAGATTATTTCTTTACTCAAGCATAAAATGTGCTGTTGCAGTGCTGCGCAGAGCCCCTGGGCTGTATTTACAGACAGCTGCAACAAAAAAAACAGGTGACAGGAGAAACCATTAGTCTACAGACAGACGTATATGGGAATTATTTTACTTAATGTGGTTAATGTTTGGTGATATTAAACATCACTGACAATGAAAACACAATAAATTGCTCAGACAGGGCACTAATAATTATTTTCTCTATTAATCGATTAGTTGTTTGGTCCATAAAATGTCAGAAGTTTGTTTCCCAAAGTCCAAGATGATGAAGAGAAGGTGGGATCAATGAGATGATGAGCCGTACAGATCATTTATTTGACAACAATTAACTGGCAACTATTTTGATAAAAGATTAATCAGTGTCAGTTTTAAAAAAAAAGTCAAGATTCTCTGATTCCTGGTTCTTAACTGTGAATATTTTCTGTTTTCTGTTGTCGTCTGTGACAGTTAAACTGCATATATTTGTGCTGCGAACAAAACAAGACATTTGAGGATTTGGGAAACAGTCATCAACATTTTTTTTACTACTTTCTGACATTTATGGACCAAAGACCTAATGGATAAAAAATATTTGTTAGCTGCAGCCCTAAATAGAAGCATTGAATGTAAAAACAGCCCTAACTAAAACTACCAAACTACAGCTGGCTCAGAGTCACACCAACGTGAGCTGACAGACTGTCTCAACAAACATAATATTAAGAGTCCAGTGGAAAAACAGTCACAGAGAGCCTGACAAAAGGGCTAAAATTTAGCGTCAATTATGTTCAGACTTAAGACGGTGTCCGGACAGTGACTGACACCTAACGTAACCAAAAGAAGTGAATCAGTGCGCGCTAACGTTACAGTCACTGGATTGTGATGAGGACCAGGACAAATCAGAGGACGGATTAGTCTTACTTGGGGTAACTGTGCCGCAGAATTAACTTCGATGGGTTGGATTCGGTGCGTGTGCAACCCTGCCAAGATTATCTTTACTTTGTTCTTATGTCAAAAGAGTGGACGGATGAGATGCGACAGATTAGATGCACAGTTTATACATCACTCTTATTTTTCCAATTTCACTGCTGCTGTTGACATGACTGACTCCCAGGCTCAGACTTTACTGTGTGTGTGCAATAAAACATGCTATATATATATATATATACACATACACACACACGGCTGCATACAACATGCACCCACTAAAAAATGTGCATGCTACACAGTTTGTACGTGTGTGTGAGATGTGTGCATGCATGTGTGTGTGTGCAGTGCAGCAGCTATGTCAGCAGCGGTCCTGTAGCGCCAGGTGAGATTTATGAGGTGTTAAGAATGCTCGCCTCTAGCCCAGTGATGGGAGACTGATCCCACCTCCTCGCCTGCCTGTGCCCCCCGCCTAACACCCCGCCTGGCTCCTAGTTAAAGACACACAAAAGCACAAACTCACATGAACACACACATTCGTGCACGTCAACCCCTGAACCCAAAAGTGTGAGTCTAATGTCTGCACCGCCCCCCACCCCCACCCAACCCCGGCTCTGAAAGACTCGCTTCCTGGAGCCGAACACACCTTCTAAAATATCCCCCTTCGCCCAGTTCCACCGCCTCCGACCGTTTTCTTTTCCCCCCAGTGACGAAATCTCTTCGTCCTCAGCAGAGAAAATCACATATATTCCGGCCGTCGTCCAAACCGAAGAGCGCCGGGTCCAGCGGGGGCCACTCTGACAGAAAAGCTCGGCTTTAAAGTAGATCTCAAAAGGTCAGTGCGGGAGCCAGTGACAAGGGACCACGTTTCACAGCTTTTACAAGCATCATGAATCACCGAGGCCGCTCGCCTTAATGGCCGACACTGAAGACGCTCTCTTTACTGACACAAAGTATAGAGTTGCATTTTCTGTTGCAGCTGCTTAATATTATATGGGTTAAATGTGCAAGTAAACACGTACCGTCTGTGCAGTATATATATATATTTTTGACACAGTGTTTGTAACAGCTGGAGATTTCCCAATCAACTGATTTAGGCTTAAACTGACACTCGTGGTCCAAAGTTCATTCACAGCTGTACAGATGTGTTACAGAGTGGAGCGTCTTCCCTCGAAAACAATCTTTGGCTGAGCACAGACCAGAGTTTTTCTAGTTTGGTATTTTTCATTAGTTTTTATTTTTACTTAATTCTTTTTTTTGCTTGTTTGATTTCAATTCAGCTTAGTTTTAGTTCATTTCCAGTCTGGGTTTGCTTGGTTTGAGTTTGCTTCTCGTGGTTGGCGTGTTAACAAACTGACTAAGACTGAAACTAAAGACACTTCCTGCACTTCCTATTTTTTAGGTTAGTGTAACTGTAACTACAGTAGACCTTTTTCACGGCAGCCGTATGAAACAGAAGGCTAAACGCTGTTTGAACCTGAATGGAACTGAACCTTAATTAATATCATCGGTAACACTCGTGTTTACTCTGCTGTTTCACGTCAAAATGGCTGCTGTGAAAAAGGCCAGTGATCTCGGTACAGACGTCGGTTTGCAGCGAGCACACAAACGTGACAACAGCCGAGTTTTATTTCTGGCTGTCATCAAGTTACTCGCAGAATTAATGTTAATTAGAAACAGCTGCCGGCAACATTTGTCATTTCAAGTGGCGAACAGATTTATTACCGTTGGATTTTATGGTGAATCCTTGTGTGTTGATAACCCTGGTGTCACTACAGAGTATCAACAGTGACACCAAATTGTTTTTCACTGTTTTGTTTTCAGACTCTGGTGGACATAAATTAATTAGTGATTAATCATTAACATCCCCAGATCCGATTTTCACCGCTTTTATTTCAGACAATGTTGATCCATTAAAATATGCCCAGATCTGATTTAATCCAATCTAATCCTTTGGATTGGGTTTATACAGGACGATCACAGATAGTGTATCAGTATCAATGTTTACCGATATGCACCAATATGAAAACTTTTTTTTACAGAATGTATATTGCAGAAAACAATGTTTGGCTCAATTTAGATTTGGGGAACAATGGGGAACATTTATGAGAACACGAGAAGCTCCCTGACAGGTGTTTATTTATTCCATTTTTGTCTTTATATTTTATATTTATATTAATTATTTTCGTAGTGTTCATTTCTACGACTGGTTGGCGATTATTTAACATGTTTAAGAATATGTAACTTAAACATTCTTTAATAATGATATTTGTTTAATAAAGCAGCCTTTGCATCTTAAACGTGCAAATTTGGTGCACAATCCACATGGAAAATGTAATTACAGCTAAAAAAATTCCCTATACTGGCCACCATATCAGTACTGGGTGATATTTTTTCTCTCTAAAATCGTTACCAGTTTCTAAAATCCTATATCAATATACTCTGGATCAGCTCAGGACACCTCTGGTTTGTCTTGAACCACAATAAATTATACTTCACTTGTATGAATGAATCTGCACGACTGTTCATGTCTCAGGCCAGAAATTACTTGACTTTCTTCCATTCATTTGTCCTTAAAATCTTCCTTTCAGGTATATTATATACATGTAGGAAATGTAGGTTTGCCTTGAAAATACAGACATAAAATGCATGCTTAAGGCATCAAATCAATAATCCAACAAAATCAATAAAATGTGAGAGTTGTTATGTAGCATACAGCAGAATCATAACTGTTAAATAAAGTTGATTGTGCAACAAAAAACCTTCACTCAAAGAAACCTCAACTCAGGTCAAACGAGGTCACTAAGCTTTCTTACTTCAGAGGGGTCAGAGGTCAAAACCCTGGATGTCAATTATTTACAACAGCACCATAACCAAGTATGACAGAGGCAAGTGTTTACAACAGCAACAGAAACTTCTTAACAACCTCTTTCCCCCAACTGCAAGACAGCGAGACACAGCCAAGCAACAAAAATGACAGCTCACTTTACTCGAAAGGAACAGGACTATTGATATGTAGCCTGACTTAAACCCTCAATCTGTATTATCCTGGAATTATCACTTGCAGCCACAACAGCAATTACATAGGCTCTCTTTAGTATCATCTGCATCCATTTCCCACAAGTAGCGCTTCAACATGTGACTGACACCAGTCCCCTTTGGTCCAGTATGAGCTCCGTACCATTAAAACCTTTCTCACCAAGCATCTGTCCAAACAACTCTGGGGGTTATTCTGTCTCACTCTGTCCGGGCTGCTGTGCATTATCTCCCTCTGCTGCTTCCCTAATGCTGCGGGGACTTAGAGCGGGATTAAACCACAATTATGCGCTTCCCCGTTCTCCCCCAGCTGTGCGCAGAGAGGAGAGGAGAGGAGAGGAGAGGAGAGGAGAGGAGAGGAGAGGAGAGGAGAGGAGAGGATGACAGATGAAGATGCTTTGAGTCACAGAAACAGAATTTAAATAAAAGTCTAATTCTCTGAGTAAAAATCGGCATATGGTGCTCCATCAACCCATCACATGGTTATTTCAATTTCCTGTCTTGCCGATTTCCGCGGAGAAAAATCTCTTACTTATCGCCAGTTTGGTCATTAATAACCATTAAAACCTTACAAAACATTATGACAAATGGACGTGGGCGTGAGGCAACAGTATCAAATATACATCACCTGAACTAGAAGAATGGCAGAATAACTACCAGACCAAAAACTGGAAAACTAAAACAAATGAATTTTAAATATACAGTACACCTATATAAATGTGTGTGCATTAAAAAAACAAAAAAACAAAAAAACAAATAAACATGCATGCACGTTCTTCTTCATAAATCAAACACAAACGTTACAAATGAAGCCTATATGTGCGCATCAGTGATGTAAAAACTACATTTAGTTTAACTGATAGAGAACTGAAACTGAGATAAGGCTGCATTTACATCTCTACCAAAAGAAATAAAGTTTATTAATGTGAATTTAGTCCAGAAAATACAGTTAAAAACAGTTTAAACAGTAATTAAAACAATGCTCGTCTCAGAAACACTCGAGACAAAGAAAGACAGCACAGCAGAAACAACATGTAAACACAACACGGACATATCACTATCTGAGCTGATATGAAGAACTTGTTACTGTAGCAAACAGTTGTTTATTTACACATCCAGCAGTAATAGAGCAAGATTAACATGTATTTGGAGTTGTGTTTCTGACCATGTGGCAAATCTGAGTCCAATATTCACTGTCTTTTTGCTCTGTTTTTGGTCTCCACCAGCTCCTGACTGAAACATCAGACTCTTTAAGCTGCTAAGTGCTCCACTAGCTAGTTTTTAACTGTGACTGTCTGCTGTTTGGTGCTGAGCTGGTGGCTTTTTTTTAGAGCTTTGTTGCCAAAAACAGCTGCCTACTCCGGCCAAAAATAATGCTACAAGGGTGTTGAGTGTGAACCACAAATTGCAGGTGGACAGCGAAACAATGAGCTGAAAGTGGCTCAGTAAAGCTGAGGGGAACCGCAGATTCAACAGATAATTCTCAGAAGGTTCATCACGAGTAGAGACACCTGTCACATTCTCACGTCTTTTTTCCACACGGTCAAACATTTTAAAAATATAGATTATAGCCTCTTTAAGGCGCTGCCTGGGGATGGGTATCGATAACCAGAGCTAAACTAGCAGTGGATCCTGACTGGTCAGTACCTAAATATTGATAAGCTCCTGGACAAATGATACTGCTTTTGGTATTTATGTAATGTTATTTAAACAGCTGACAGAGCAAAGTGTGTAAAAGTGTGGCTTCAAGTTAACTGTGTTGCACCCAAAACGGTGCAGCCGATCAGCGTCCTAGGAGTGACGACAGCGAGAAGCGTCCATGGAAACAATTCGTCTCAAACAAACAATGACGGCTCTTGAAGATGTTAGCTTAGATACTGTGATAGCATCAGAACTGGAGAGTATTTCCAGTTTTAGTATGCAATGTCCCAAATTCAGCCAAGAACATCATTTCCCCTGATTTCTTGTCATCTCTCTACTGTCAGCTTTTCAATAAAGACATAAAATGCTCAGACAAATACTAAAAACAAACCCAAAAAAAAAGGCTGTATTGAGCCTGACAGGCAAAAAACAGGGCAAAAAAAACATTGAAAAAGCACTGCTCGCTGCACAACAACCTTTATATTGGTGTGAGTCCACCATAATGACTCATGGTGACCCAGATGAGGGTGTCAACATCTTTATGAACTCGAGCTTTAATCTATATTGTGACAGCCGGACTGCGGACGACACGGAGTAAACTGAACTGAAACTTTTAAAAGTTTCAAAATCAGGTTTTTGGAAAATGAGGGGAACATGTTGCCCCCGTATCCAGCTGACATCACACCCTTATTCTGGTCACTGAAGCTTCCCGGTTATAAGCCACAGAAGTGTGACTGTCAGACTTCAGAGAGCGTACATGAGCCAACTGCACATGTGCCAAATCAGCGTGCACAATTAGAGAATGAACACAGCAGAAGAGATGAAGATAATGAATCATTATACAAACAGCATCGACTCCACACCAGCCGCTTGCTGAGTCTGTGATGTGTAAACACACATAATAAACATGCATGTACTGATCACATGGGGCAATGGGCAGAACGCAACCTACCAGTCATATTGTGTGTGTTTGTGTGTGGTTAATGATTTCCCCAGGCCTCCTGCGTTGTGTGGTCCGCCTTGTCTCCGCCCTGGAAGAAATAAAAAGAGGATTGTTAGGGTGGGTGAGCAGCTGAGAAAGAGGGCGGAGGGTAGAGGGAGGAGGAAGGGAGGGATATAGCATATAGAAAACAAACAAGGCCATACAGTACAAAGGCCAGCAAGGACAACCCATCCCTCCTCCTCCCCGTGAAATCCCGCTTTTCCCTCTGTCCTCATTCCTCATGCTTACTTTTCTTGCTCCGTCCGTCTTTCTTCTGTTATTTCCTTTCATCCTTTCCTTACTTTTCTTTCTTCATAGCTTGAAGACGTGTTTTTTGCTCCCTTTTTCCTTAACTGCTCATATTTGTCTGCCTCTTTCTCTGTTTGTTTTTCCGTTTCCTGGTCTGTTATTCCTCTTCCTTTTCATATATTTCTTCCCTCGCTTCTCTCTCTCCACCCCCCTTCCTTCTGTGAAAATTTAACTCTGGCCTCAGAAGCCTCGGCCTGTTTACCTCACAGACAGACATGAAAGCCAAACATTTATCTATGGGCCTGTGTCACGGTCATGCTATAATGAGTGCAGAAACATCCTCCTACAGCTAGCATTACCGGTTTTAATGTCAGCATTGGAACTAGAGACTCTGACAGACGTTAGCACGCATGCTAAAGGGTCAGACTTTGATGTTTACCAACCCGTCATCTCAGATAAGATCAAAATGCAGCACTTTTGTGGAAAGCTAGCTGTGCTAACATCAGCTGTGAACTACCAATCTATCGTATTTTGCAGAATATACTAATTTCCCTTCTGTCTCACAGTGATATAAGATATAAGTGATATAAGAAAAACTCAACATCGTGTCTGTGTGTTATGTTTGAAGCTGAGGTCATGGCATGTTTAGCCTAGCTTAGCATTAAGACTGCAGGCAGGGGAAAAAACAGCTAGCGTGGCTCCTCATGGTGAAAACAACTTCTGCTACCTGCTAACAACTCTAAAAGTGTCTTATCAGACAGTTGCACCAAGTTTTGTTTAACCCATGACATTTTGTGATTTTAGAGGGAGCAGAGTGCTGAGTGCTGTAAATGTAAACACTTTTATTGCTTTTTCACATACAATCATCGATTTTTTAATGCATTTTTTTACACAAATGAATGGCAGGACTATTGAAAGAACTGCATAGAGCCAGATCAATATATCAGATCACATCCTGATGCTGGTCTATCACAGCCTCACACACTGGTCTATGTCTGCTTCTGCCTATATTCTATCTGACATGTGCCAACATAAAAGCATTTAGACTAACACAAGTACACAACTCAACAAACTAAATAAAATATATCTAGTGCTTTTAGACATTTTAATGCAGAAATATCACATTTTACAGCTTTAATAGCCAATTAATTTTCTTAAGATCAATTCATTGACTAATTGTTGCACCTATGCATAATTCTTAATCATATAATTAATCAATTAAATACAACCTGCAGGATAAGCAGCTGAAAATGAATACATGGATTCATCATTTAAGTTTTTGTTAAAGGGATAATATGCAGGATTTTCCTATGAAAAATGTACTTAGTGAGCTTTAGGTGGATTTTGTTATCTCTGGACAGACAAAGGCAAAGGTCTTTATGCTAAGCTAAGCTAACTCAGGTCAGGCAGATATGAGACTGGTCTCGATAAGCCTGAGTGTTGTCTTTTTGCCCACATCATTCGCAACAATGCAGCTGATTTTTATCTTTTTCAAAATCAGAATAATTCAACTGGCAATATTTTTTTTTATTGTGTAAACAAAGCGATGTACAAGCATAATACTTTTAGCAATTAAAAAAACCAGAAAACTGAATGCACCATCATCTAATTGTTCAGTCAGCGGCGTCAACAAGAGACAAAACAAACAGTCATTATTTCAAGAAGTCTGAAGCTTGAAAACAAGAACCGACGGAGCGCAGTGACGGCTGTGAGACTTCAGTGACTTTCTCAATAGGAGAAAATCTGCTTGATTCTAAAGAGCATTGATTTAGTGCAATGATGATCAACTGTGGGCATATATGTCACTGTGTTTTCTGCTTCAATACCCCTTTTGACTTTAGTTCCCATCTGTCAGTTCCTATCAATCCACAAGGCCGATCGTAGCTATACGAGCTTCACCTTACAACACGTCCGGTGAGGTTTCTTACACAAAACCCAACTTCATATTGAAGATTGGCATGGTGATGATAAAATGTGTTGAAGCATTTATAGGCAATTTATCCCTTTTACAGCTCATCATGGTTTGTGTCTCAATAAAAAAAAAAATTCCACATGAATAACATCATGCCCACAAGCATCAGTAGGAAGGCTGGCCACAGCAGACAGCTACTCGCCACACAGCAACAAAGACACAAAAAAAAACACAAGATGGTGAGAGAAAAAAAAGGAGACTGAATGAGAGAAAAATGTTTTTTAAAAATGTGAGAAAATCTGTGCAAGTGAGACAGAAGAAGGTAAGAAAAAAAAGGCTAAACTGGAAAGTGCTTTGACACAGGAAGGGGAAAGCTGTTAATGTATTTACGCTCCCATCGGACAGGACGTGCGGGAAATAATGCGTGTGTGTGTGTGTGTGTGTGTGTGTGTGTGTGTGTGTGTGTGTGGCTTGTAGATGAGGATGTGTGTTGTGAAATTAGGAACTGTCTCATGTTGTGATGATTTGTGTCATATAGAATACAGGCTGATTATGCGTCTGTGAGGTGATATGATGAGTGTGACTGTGAAATGGTATAAATGCATCATTAACATCTCTAGTTGTATTTGCACTGTTGCAAATGATCAAGCCTTAGTTGCTTTATTGAAATCTGAATTTTAATAAGATTTTGCATAAATGTAAAATAGTTTTGTCTTGTAGTCTGTCTCTATATTAAAAGTGCCCTGAAACTTCATAGCTTCTGTTATGACTTGGTGCTTTTTTTTTTGTCTCAATTCAAGCATACCTCATCTGCTGAGAACTACAACAGGATGTGGTTGAATCTGTTGGAAAAAGTAAGTGGAGCTTGATATTTCAGGTATTTTATTCACTAGATTTTCCAACAACAGCAAATCCTGTCTGCTTATTTTATCCATAAACAGTAAGGGTGTCCCGATCGGGATTTTTTGGGAACTTATCACCAATAACTGGAAGCAGTACTGGCTGATACTGATCATCAAAACCTTTTGTTTACCGTGCAGCAATTTATTTATTTGACTGTTCTTGACAACATTGTGTATTAAAGCTTCAACGAGGAACATGTAACTGGTTACGAAACAGCCTCAAGTTATTACTGATGTGCTATCTGACCTATAAAAGTTATGAAACCATCAATTCCATTTAATTATTTTTAATGCTTTGCCACCAGGTCAGATTCTCCTTGAAATCGGACAAAAAGAAGCCTGTGTTTACACTTTCCCAAGAAAAGTGACATAGGCTGGTACATAAGCCAGCTAAAAAGAAGCAGGAGGAGATTTTTATTTAGATTATTTTTATTTTTGTCATTACATTTTGTGGTTGTTAAAGTGGAAACACTACTACTTTTGTCCACAGAGGCCTCCAAAATAAACAACACATGAAAGTTCTTTGTGGGAGTTTTTAAAAATAAGTATAAAACAAGTTGAAGAGTCACAGAAATACTTCAGCTTGCTGAAGACAATTGCATACATTTTTGAGTAGAATTTTAAATGTAGAAATAAATGAATGTAGGCTAATGTCGACCCAGCAGACTCCATCTGCTGAGGAGGACTGCGATATGTGGTCAAACTGCCAACTCTCTACTGCTGGTTCCAAGGTCAAGAATGAACTTCGCAATCAAGTTTCTCACATCATAATTCAAAAAAAATGTACTGCATGCCAACATATATTGATACCATGATTTCAAATTACATATACTGAGAAGGAGAATTACATCCATCTAGCACATTCCTAGTACACACTCGATGGTATGCGTGGAAAATGTGATGAAGACAACAAGGGTGGGCTTGCATTTTACATGCATGAGGGGAATTCCCATCTGTCTGAACATAAAGAGTCTATTTTCCTATAGACATGCTGCGAAGAGGAGAGGATGATGAGATGGACGGGCAGACGTTATGGATAGCCTGATGGATGGAAGTGCAAGAGCCTCTGAACATGACTAATCTTGCTAATAGACGAGGCCAAAGGTCATACGCTGAGTTTACACAAGGGATCTGTGGGCTTGCAGATGCAGTCAGACAGTGTGAAATGAAATGGATCGAGCCTGCGCGGTGTATCGAAGGAATATGGGTCAGATATGCCACAGACACCAGATCAACTCGCTGAAGACAACATGTTAAGATGGAAGGTCAACTGTTTAGCTCCTGAGCTGACGGTCTGTGACAGGGGCCAGCTCAGATCTACCCACGCTGCAGAGCAACAGAAGATGATAGATGGCAAAACAGAAAGCAGGGGTGCAGGAGGGGGGCACTGAAGGCTGAGCAGCATCGCACTGAGTCGAGAGCTTGGGTGTCTTTGGAAGCGATCAAAGTCAAGTCTCTTCATTTTGCTAACCCCTCCGAGCAACGCTATCGCCGCTGCCAGTGCGGCCTTTTCACCATCCTGCCGACATGAATAGCTCCCTTTGTGGTAGCGAAATTCCACTGGCAAGTCTCTAATTAGCTGGAGGGCTCTTCCCCTGCAGACCTGCATGGGCAAAAAAGACAGGGCACAGGGAGAGAGGTGGCTCACTGCGAGGGGAGCTGGGCAAACAATACGGCGCCTGAATAGAGAAGCAGTCATATGATGCCCTCCCGCTGGAGCTAAAACTGACTAATGACAAAATTTGTTCTGAAAAAGAGGGGAGGAGAAAGAGTGTCTGTGTGTGAGAATGAATTCCTCGGTCTCCATGCTGAGCTGGTTTCCAAGGCAGGAATCTGACAGGTGGTTAACCAGCGCTGGGTTGTCAAAAACCAATGAGAATCCTCCGGTTGGTATTTACATTGAATTGTCAGGGAGTGGCTGACCTACAAAAATGTGGGAGCTATTCTGCCTGTCAACAGCTGACAATTGGCTGAAGGTCTAATTAATGCTTATATTTGAAATGCGACCTGTCTCGCACCACCGATTTGACACGTAAAGGTCAGTTTAGCCACGACGGAGAGTATTATTCAGTCTGCGAAAACAGTTGTCTTCTGTGGCTATGAAGGGATAACAGGGATAAAATATTAAAATAAGTAATCGGGATGAAAATAATCCTGATGATATCGCTGTCACGTCATCAGGGTTATCTTTTTCACACGTGGTAAAATAAATCCATGCTAAGGTCCAACACTGAATGTCTTCTGTGATTATATTTTCCTCTTGAATACAGTTGTTGTTAGTAGGGCTGCTTGATATGGAGAAAAAAAAGTCATACTACAATTATTTTGACTGAAATTGTGATTGCAATCTGCAATATGTTTAGTGGGAATGATCATTTTTTCCCCCAAAATTTTCAGTTTTGCTGATTTTTGCTTATATCTGGAGAAGAAGACTTTTAGGCCAGGGCATCTCTGCAGCACCACAGAACTTCATTATAATGCTGCTTTCTCACACATTTCTCAAAATATTGTGATTTGGTTCTGGCTCTGCAATTTAGATACTGCACATGGCCTTATTGCTATTTGGGTAATATTGCGATTTAATTATGCAGCCGTAGTTGTTAGCATGTTTTTACAGTAGCTGTCCACTAGCAAACCCCTGCTAGTGGACAGAGGCTGTATTCCTGACCTTTCAGCCAATCAGAGGCTGTGTTCCTGACTTGTGTGTGACAGCGCCGATCCACAGATGTATGAAAGGATCCATGCACTGATATCAAATGCAGTGCACAAAAGAATGACATGAGACTGACTCTTCAAAATAAAATTTGTGGTGATGATGCTAATGAGCTCAGTCCTGCAGTAGGTCCTGACCTGAACATGATGTTGTTGATAATGTCCAATACTACATTGCTGGACTAATTCTTTAAACCTTTAAATAATGAAACTTTCACACCTTGACATATCTCAGCCCTGCAGAGTTTAAAGTTGACTCATGTGTGTTCTGTACAGCATGTATGAAACTTTGTCCGTCCTGTGCACAGGCTGATGGGTGTCTTGTGTCAAGTTAGATTTCAGTAGCGTTGGTGTGGCATGTGATCACATGCTTGTGCTATATTTGCACTGACTAGATAGCCATCTTATACAGTGTATCTAATCCGATCCTGGTGCAATGTCAGATAATACAGAACCCGATATGAGCCGGGTCTAAAACCACCCAACTGAACTGAGGCAGGGTCACACGGTGCAAATGTTCAACGAACTCTGGCTCTTTTTTCCCCCTCGCTGAACAAGACTCAAACAAAATATCTGAGCAACAAACACACCATCATTTAAAGGTGTGTTGTCACCTGATACTGACATCGGAAAAAGGCAGCAACATCAGATGCATCAACAATAAAGTCGTGGCAGTGCAAGATGTAAATAGGCAACTTCCTATTTCCTGTTCACAAAGCGACCACAGGTGCTACAAGTAAACAATGAGAGTGAGCGGTTGCAGAGGCCAGCGCACAAAGGCTCGTTATCAAGATCGAAAAGCACAGTGCAGGCCTGAAACCGAGGCGCTGCGGTTCACAAGTCTGGGAAGGAATGCAGAGGTGTCATTCACCAAAGTGAAAAGATAATGAAGATGTTGTTAGACAAGAAAAATTGGTCTATGTTTGTCTTTCTTCATGATGACTTTGTAATCTCTATAAACAGATATCAGCATATGAATACAGAATTGTTTGTATTTTGAGTAGTATTGACCAGTCAAGTTTGAGTCGGCTTTGGACGCAAGCAAGTAAAAAGTCCATGTGGAGAGAGAAAGAGGTGGGACTCACTTTTTTTTTTTTAGAATTGATCAGATATTTGTTTGTATATCTGTTATATCTGTCACTGATGAACAAAGTCTCAAGTTACTCATCTATAGTAAACAATCTGTGATGAATGTAAGAGGAATATTGGCCTGAATATCCACCAGCTACAGCAGAACTCCTGAAACAAAGACTTGACTGTTATTTTCAGAGGCTAAATCATCGTCAGACGACTGCCTATAGTTTTGATAGGCTTGCGTGGTGTAAAGCTATCACAGTATACCAGCATTTTAAGAAATCACTCCTCTTTCCATTATATTTACAGGGAGATGCTGTGTTGTAATGTGCAGCACACGCCACCAGCGGTCAGTCTCCACACGTCTGGGAGACAAGACTAACTACTAAAAAAAGAAGAAAAATGCTCATGTTTGGGATTATTTTGCAATCCATCGCTATGATAAAGGAAGCTAACAAACACTGCAGACTACTGACTGGTCAGAGTAGTATTTCATAGGGAGCGTGTAACTTTAGTAAGCGTGAGAGAGGGCGAGTGACAGCGTAATTACTGTCTAGGTTGATGATTTAGTACAGGGGTGTCAAACTCCTCATAGTTCATGGGCCACGTACAGCACAATTTAATCTCAAGCGGGCTGGACCCGTAAAGTCACTGCAAAGTAACCTATAAATAAAAACATCCCCAAATTTTTCCCACTTTTTGTGATAATACATCCAAGTACTTCCACAATAAATGAACCATCCACTTACAAAACAGATCAGGAACAGCCTGAGATGTATTTCTATCTTTAGGGTTCGAACAACTTGTCGACTTTTCCAGACATGGGAAGCTAATGAGGACGAAGATTTAAGTTGTCTTCTGCCCTACAAACCAATTACTGTTTTAAGATAGAAGTGTGACAGATTATTTTCTACTAAAGCTGCTGATTGACAACATTTTGCACATTTATCAATATCTGCAATTTTCGTACACTTTGCAAAGTCGACGGGGTCGTACATTTAACACCCCTGATTTAATAAGACTAGAAAGTATAAATACACTGGTCCTGACTCATCAAAATACCAAACCTAAAAAGGTAGCTTCTTAACAGGAATATCTAATTTGTAAAGTAGCCTTACCATCCTGAAAAGTGGGAGGCTTTGATAAGATCCATCAAAGGCTGAGTCTCATGTTCACCATGACTGATTGTTTAATGTCCAGCTGACCAAGCTCGCCCTCAAAAGTCCAAACATCACCACCACATCTTTACATTCTCAGAGAAACTGTTGAACTCGCCTTGTAAATACAGTTTATGTTGTTTTAACAATTTAACTGCAAGTCATGGGACTGTCATTCAAGCATTTCAGAGACTGTTATGGAACAAAGTATTTGCCCCCACCAGTTTCCAATCCAACAATGAAGACAGTCATTAGTCGGTGGAAATCAAAAGGCAGCGCGGTTTCTTGACACTGCAGAAGGCATCACAGCCTTGTGGCAACTTGAATACTCTACACTTCAAAAGAAGTGACTTTGATGCACATTGCAAGGGAGGGTTGTTTTGTAAGATATGTTCTTCCCCGTGCTTCCTCCAAGTGTCTGAAAAATGCCAAAGCGGGGCAGCGCCAATATGATCTCACCCGATAAAATACCCACAGCGCACTTGAGGAAGTCTAAAACAGAAGCAGAAAAAGTCCTGCCACTTCAGAGGACATTCAACTGAAAACATCTTGAGGGTAAATTCTGTCAGTGGGCCCCAAGTTCACCACTACACCCCCCCTTTCTCTGGTGGCGAATGTAAAGCTTTGAACTACGGGCTGGGGAGGAGGAGGAGGAGGAGAAGGAGGGGGGAGAATTCACTGGCCTGTCAGGACTATGAATGATGGCGGATGGAAAGAATCAGATCCTGCCTCGCTGTTCTGCCTTCAGGGAGACGACGTTCTGACGATGCAGGCCGAGCCGTGCGAGGCTAAACACGGCAAGTCATAAAGAATTCGCGCTCTCGGGGTGCAAAGTGTCATCTTAACACACAAAAGGCCCCAATTACACCTGCAATTTCAGCAAAAGAGATCATTATCAACCATAGGATTGGCAGGCAGTCGCAGACGCACCGTTTGCCTCCAGAAATACTTTGAGGAGCTCTTTTAACAACTCGGTGTTTTCAAGTGGGACGGTTTGTGAAGTCAGAGATGAAAATGATTATAGGTGAAGTAAACGCTGTAATGGTTTTGATCAAGATGCCACACTCTTGGAAATAAGGGTTCCAAAAGGGTTCTTCCTGAAGGGCCTCATGAAACATTTGCTTCTGCAGACACCCTCAAATATTCAAAAGTTTATCCCCTTTTCAAAATGTATTTTTAAACGTAGACGTGTCTGGGATCCCGTTCATTCAATTCATTGTACTTGTGTTCTCGTGTTTTTGCTTTAGAATATACTATGGTTCTCAGAAGACAAGAGGGTTATAGGTGAAGAAAGTATTTTAAGACACCCTTTGGTGGGTTCTAGATGAAACCCTTAGAATATAAAAAGAGTTTTGGTAGAACCCCGCTGATGGGTACTAGACGAAACCCTTGGTCTTTAAAAGGGTTCTCAATAGAACCCACTTAATGGGTTCTAGATGAAACCCTTGAAATATAAAAGGGTTCTCTGCACAAGCCGCTGACTGGGTTTTACATGAAACCCTCAGAATAGAAGGGCTCTCAGTGGAACTCCCTGGGTGGGTTCTAAATGAAACGCTTTGACTACAAAAGGTTTCTCCATAGAACCCTCTTAATGGGTTCTAGATGAAACCCTTGGAATATAACATGTTTTTTGGTAGAAACTTCTGGGTGAAACCCTTGCAATATAAAAGGGTTGACAGAACCCCCTGGGTGGGTTCGTGTTGGCACCCTTAGAAGATGGAATGGTTCTCGACAGAATCCCAAGAGAGGGATCTGGGTGGAACAATTACACCACTGAAGGGTTTTCTGGTTCTGGGTGGAACCTTTCACGGATGGTTCAAGGTAGAAGCCCCTGAAAGGGTTACAGGTGGAACCTTTATAAAGAGTTCTAGCAGAAATCAAAAAGAGTACAAGCCGAAGAACCCTGTATGGTTCCAGTCTGCAGCTTTATTTCTAAGAGCGTGCTCTGCATCATGGATATTCTTGCGGCTCATCCGAGACAAAGAGCTCATAACTGATCTGTAGTGACTTGGTATAAAGCAGATCCCTGTCAGTGGCTCAGCACAATGTGAACTCTGTGATGGGTTCCTTAGTGCCACTTCATTTCCTAATCCAACTCATCACCTCCTGCACTTAACCTTGACCCACCTCAATTAGTCAAAATAAGAAGTAAATTAGATCTAACATCCAAAGCCCCCTTTTTGATCTTCTTTAGAGGAAGGCAGAACACAGACAACAACCCGCTCAAACCGGTGACATGATGAGAACATACTGCGAAACAACTGCAGCAATTTATAAGCATCAGTGCCAAGCAGCCAGAGGGATCACAAACTTGTCTGGGCACAAGAAAGCGCCAGCAAGACAGCTAGAGAGAAAAGTAGCTGGAGTCTGCTGTGTAACACATGGATTTCTGGCTTGAAAAGAGCGGTGTGCAATCATGTCATCATGAGTTTGCGTAGGTGCACATGCACTGTATGAGGGTATTACTGTATGGTTTTTAAGCTACATTTATTTTTTATTGGATTGTGAGTGCTGCCAAAAAAATACCCAAGCCCACAGCAGTCCTGTGGCTGAATGCTTCCAGTGTTGACAGTGACAGAGGACCAAAGCTGCTGCTGCTGACATGCTGCTTTTGCTAAGAAGCCAGTATAAGAAGACTAAAAATAAAACTTTACAGAGAGGAATGGGGCTGTGCAATAACACCAAAATCTCATATCCTGATATAGGTCATTTTTTGTCCGGATAGCAATAAATATCACAAGATTTATTTGTGAATTCGATGAATGAATATTAAAATGCAGGCGCTGGTCTGTAGCATAATTTGCAAAGTACGGTTTTCTGTCTCTGTCAGACTTTTCATACCTGAAACACTGGTCTTGTTTTGTCTGTTCTGCATCACGTTGCAACTCTCTTTCACGTTTATTTGGGTTGCCTGGATGCAAATTTCAGGCAGGAAATTTGCATCCAGGCACTAAGAAAAGAAAAACAGCATCACCAATTACAAAAGAATATGGTCGTCGGAAACAAAACTTTCTTTGCAAAAATACAGGGGACAAAAATCTTTGTACTCCTAGATGAGAAGTAGCTTGTTGTTCATAAACACAAAGTGCATTTAACATCAACAATCACCCATGACCTTCGAATGTTAGCAGGATATTTAAATAAAATCACAATGTTCTATCTCTTTTTTGCACAGCCCTTGTGAAGAATATATGAAGATTAATTAATTAATTAGATGTACATAGACATCCTGTCTTTATCAGGATGAACTTTCAATGCTGGTCAAATTGGACCTGTTGCCAAGGTTTCATCACACTGACAGACGCCTATGTTCGAGCATGAACCCTCTGGAATGAAAGGTAGCTGCTGCCCTCGGTGACAGCCGGCCACAGCGTGTCATGTGTCTGTGGTCCACCATGCGAACCGGCAAAGGCATCATCGTGGTGGAACCGCAAGATGATGGGCATCGCATGACAGCAGTACACATGCATAAACACATCTTTTGGGAAAATCTGTATTTGCACATCTGGAGTTGATGTAAGTTAGGGACAAAAAATAGTTCCTTCATGCTATTTTAGCTGTTTCATGATGTTCAAAACAAAAACATGTTCTAGGTTTGAATGCATTCTTTCTTTGAGAGGCAGCCTATAACATCAGGAATCAATTCTCAAGCCATGTGAGGGTAACTGTGGATAAAACCAGTTATTCACACATACATGGATGTGCATGTCCGAGCCCTCACACACACACTAACTACAGTAAATGTCCTTCAAGCCATCTGTGTGTCAATCTATTCAGGTTGGGTAAGAGACGAAGGGGTGGGGGCTGGAGGGGGTGACAACATGTTCATAGTGTCATTCCAAGGGCGGTCGTTTCGTCCCGGTGAAAGACTTGATTCACTGTACGAGCAGTCATAAAGCGCGCAGCACTCAGGAAGAAGATGACCAAGGAGAGATGAGGAGGAGGAGGAGGATAGCAATAAGGGGGAGAGATGACGAAGGCAGACGGACACAGGGACTGAAAGACCGGGGGACACAAGGCCTCGTTGATGAGGGTCTGCACAGCTGGAGGGTTCAAGGAGACAGAATGAGTAGGGGGGAGTGAGAAGGCCACGGCAAGCGGGGAGAAGACAATGCAACAGGGCTTGTCAAAATGAAAATTTAGTGTCAGTCAAGCTGCAAATAGCTTTTGCTCCATGCCCTCGACACTGTATTTGCAAGAAGTATGTGTTGGGAAAGACAGAAAGGGAAATATGGGGTGAGGAAAGACGAAGGAAGCTGGATCTCTAGACATTTGAATATGTTTATGGTCACAATACGGAGGGAGAGTGGTGTAAACGCACTAAAAATATGTTTAATTTCATGTTTTTACTCAGCGCATTGGAGCAGATAAACTGTATATAATGTGTGTATCATCTCCTGTGCATCATGTAAAATGAATGAAGTTCAGTTCAGTTCAGTTATAAACGCAACCTATCTAAGTGCTTTAATTACTGCCAGTGCCGATGACTTTTAATTGGGTCTTAAAACATCGAGAACAGCTTTTAGATGAAAATACAGTCATTGCATCGAGTCCCACAGATAATTAGGACATTACTACACATGTCCCAGCAGAGTTGTTGATCCATACGATATGTTCCAGCACAGAGGGAACTGTTCCTGAGTGCTTCACAAGTGTTACGTAAAGCACTCTGAATTGGCACTGCTTATAAAAATCAACTACTTATATGGATTAAAAAGCTTGGGACTTGCTTGAGATTTGCTTATAGTGAAGAAGTGTTCCACTTGAAGTGAACATTTTAGGTATGAAACCAGAATTACCGTCTTGTTGGTGGCGGACCTCCACCCACGAGTCAAGCTGCAGTTTATGTCCATGTCTTTCCAGACTCATGTAATACATGTGGAGAAGATTTTAAAGGAATTTCATATAAAAATTTAAGTTATCACTATATTGTGGATTACATGACTTCTGTATCTGCGTAAATAAATAACATAAAATAAAATAAAATAAAATAAAATAATGACATGTATGATTCCAGATTCCAGAGGAGTACAGAGGACTGACAGAGAGCTGAACATTATGATGTCACAGCGGTCACAGTGAAGTTAACCTTTGAACTTTTGGAATTCTTGAGTTAAGGCCGTGAGGTAGGACTTTCGACCTCCAAACTCCCATCAGTTCATCCTCGGGTCCAAGTGGACGTTCCACCTGCACAGTATGTGGATTTTGTGTATAAAACTTAGTGCGCAAATATTCCTGAGTGTGCACTGTGAACTTACTGGATATACTCAACTGCCCCAAAATGCATTGCGTCTCTTCAGACTGTCCAATGGCGGACTGCGAGGCAGACAGCTCTAACAGCTCAGGAAGGTTAAAGCAAAAACAAACAAAAAAAAACATGTGAACTCACAAACATAATGTACTGTAGAAAAAATGTTTAACAGTGAAATATTTAATTAAGATGTATCATTCAACAGTAGCTCAGAGCGTTAATGCGATGCAGAGACGTTTTGCTCGAGTCTACTTGCTGGTGATGGCAAACTTAATTGTTCATTTAGAAGGCGGTACACAGTACATACTGATTGAGTACGTACTCGGCAGTATGTTAGTATGTGATTCCGACCACAGTCTCTGTTTGTCCTGATCACAGACTGGCTTAAGTGACTGTAATTTGCCATTTCAGACATGCTGTTAATATTAGCAGAGCTGCACTGTTCCGTATAAGTAGGGAACAGAACGTTCAGTGTTCTCAGTTCTCATTCGGTTCAGTTGTGTTTTAAATTAAAGCTCTAAGTCCTTGTATGTTTAGTATTAGCCTGTTTTTTTCCTCTGATCTGCCCGCAGTTACTCCAGCAAACTGCTGCGAGGCATCAAAGCACAAGAATCATGAACCCAACATGACGCTGAACTGAACTTAAAGATCCACTTTCTGTTTCTGCTGGATGATCCAGTCTGACGTTTAAATAATAAGTCCAGTTCACGACATCGTGGATCTTACAGTGTTTTGATAGTTTCGGACACTTTCACACTTATGAACTCGCCAAGTTGCAGTAATTGCTGAGATTTGTGAAGCTAAAGGACAAACTGTAGGTGGAAACAATCGATAGAAATGATAGTCGAAGCTACGAAAATAAGATCCAAGTTGTAACAAATAAGTGGCTTTGGTTAGAGCCCGACCGATGTTTAACTTTTTGGGGTGATACAAATACTGATATTGGGGAGTAAAACATGTCTGATCAATATATCAGCCAATATTCTTTAAATAGAATATACAGGTGTGCATAAACACAAGCGTTTTTGCAATGATCCCTTAAATGTGGTTATCAAACACAAATAGTTCAATAGAAGGAAAACAAACCAAATATATAACCCCTATTCCCAAAAAAAGTTGGGACATGGTGCAAAATGTAAATAAAAACATAAAGACAATATATTTAATGTTTAGATTGTGTGACTTTATGTTTTTAGTACCAAAAAGTTTACTAATTTGAACATGATGATATCTTGTCTTTGTAACTATTCACTCAGACAAGGTACATGTCCATACCGATACAGCTGTGATGATCCTGGTCAGCTGACATAACAGACGGGCTCTAGTTTTCTTGTTCTACTGACCTATATTCCTGCTCTACGACTGCGTTATTACTGTTTATCTTTACTAAGTGTGTGATTCTATACGTGTTTTAGAAACAAACCGGACCCCCCCCTGATCTTTTGCATGATCCCACACTGAGCTCCCCTCCACAGGATCCAGGAAGGAAAAGGAAGGAAGAAGCTCAACAGGTGCATGACAACAGCTGGGCCCCACCAAAGCTGAAGACATGCATTAAATCACCCCGGCCTCAGGACCCACGGCCCAGCCCAGAACAGAAGCTATCATCGTGGAGGCTAAATGCGATTAGTGTCCAGTGGTAATCTAGGGCCTATTCATTCCTGCTTAGAGTAGGTGACACATTTGATTCAGAGGATTAGTCCACCTCTCCTCATGGAGCAGGGGAGGGGGACGAAATCAAAGAGCCCACATTAGGGGAGCAGCGAGAAAAGGAAGGAACTGCGTGGAAGAAGAGGAAGGAATATCAAAGAAACAGAAAAGGGGAGCAGGAGCCATGAGCCCAACACTCTTCCATAATTAAAGCAGACAGTTCCTTTGTGCAGCCATGTCATTAACATAACCCAGCACACTGCAGGGGCCATGGGTACACTGAGTTCTTTAGTTAGTGCCTTCAGAACATACGTGATGAGAGGCCGTAAGACATGAGGAGCCATCTGATGCGGCACATTCCACCACATGATGAGTTTAACACTCAGAACTTCACTGACTGTAATTTCATGAGTCTAATTAGCCCGGCCATTGAAACGTAGCCTCGCCCCCCCAAGCTTCACATTGATGTAAATAAGATTGCACCATCCCAAACAAAGACAAGCTCATCACAGAAATCACATGCGTGTCTATAAATAAGCCAGAGCAATTTAGGATCCAATTTTGAACACATACCAACATATAAACACAAACTCCCACTGTCTATTTACCAACTCCCCATTAAACTGTGGCTTTTTATAACACAATAAGAGACATTTAGGCCTGAGTGGTTGAGATCATCCACACAAGCTGCTACACAAAACACTGAGAGACCATGTGACTCACCACATGATGTCACATGTGGCTATGGGTACGTTATCTATAGCTCTGTATTTGTCTCTGGCCCATCTGCAACCGCTTTTGCTGCCTGATCGCCGCTTTTGTTTTAAATTGAAGCTTTCCTTTTTTTTCCACTGCACGAATAAACAACAAAGGCGTGCACACACACGTGCACACTGAGCTGACGCTGAGATAATATATAACATAACTCACTAAGGCAGAGGTCGTGTGTGTGTGTGTGTGTGTCTGCACCTGGGTTCAGAGCAAACATACATACAAATGCATGGGTGAGAAATCAAACTGTTGACTACAACACGATGTGTTCATGATGCTGGAGCCACAAGGGCGCCAATAAAAGAGAATAAATCTGTAAAAGAATTTTTTAAAAATGGACATATAAAGAGAAATAAATAAATAAATAAATTGTAGTAAAAAATGTAGAAAAATAATAAAATAATAAATAAGTTCAAATGTGGAAATATGAAGGCAAACAGTTAAGTACAAAAGAACAATTATTATTATAAATATTTTATTTATTCACATTTATTTGTTCATTCAGTTCTGTTTAACTTATTCTTACTTTTCCTGCGAAAAGCAAAAGCTATGTGGAAAAATAAAGGATGAAAATAAATAACATGACATTATACAAAAATAAAATAAAAATAAAAATAAAAATAAAAATAAAATAAATAAATAAAAATTTAGAAAAGTACAGAAACAGAATATACGGAGTAATTTATATGCTAAAAAATGTAATTATATTTCTATTTTATAAAATATATATCACATACCACGCATAAGTAAATGAACAAATTAATTAAAAAATAAATGAAAATACTTAAAATAATTCAATTAATGACAAAAATTATTATGAAATAATTTGATTTGTTTTTATTTAATATTTCTACATTTATTTGTCATTTTATTCATCACTCTTTATTTCACTTTTCTTTATATTTTCACATTTTCATTAATTCTTTACAAGAGCCAGACATATACACATATGTGTATATATATTATTAACTCAATAATGGTTTGGCACAGCTATAGTCTTTATTGGCTTATATGTTGATTAATATATTTTTGCAAAAAATAAGGTAGATTGTTTTTATTTATGAATTTCATTTTATATGCAGCATTTATGTGTATTTGATCCCTTTTTATTTTTTTCATCTATACTTATTTCTAATTATTAAAAATGCTAGTGACAGCAACAAGACTGTTACCTGCGACACGTGTGCAGCTGAAGATAAACTTACCCTCAAATAGCAAAATAATTGAAAAAGCAAAAACCAATTATACTGTATATTACTTTAATTTACTGCATAATGAAGAGCTGTGAATTTAATGGCAAATATGATATATATATTCTATAATCCAGAAGTCACACAGACTGATCCTTAAAACACACAAAGCAATACGAGCACTTAAATGTCAAGCAGCCGTTAAACAGCTTCAGTGTTTACCTGCCACAAAAAGAACAGTTTAAATGTCTGTAACAAAAGAAGAGTGTTGCAACAGAACCTATTGTGTTCTCAGCGTATTGATCAAGTATCGCAAGAGATCATATCACTGCATATAGCAATATTGATTAGCTGTTCCACCTCCAGAACAAAGAACAAACAGACCAGGAGTTGCAACACTTTCATTTTTAAATGTCAGCCATGATAACAAAAAAAAAAAAAAAAAAAGCACAAGTTCACATTATTTCCACTTGCAGGACCAGGAAGGAACTATAACACAGACTGTGGATGAAACCAAGGCTGCACAATTAATCAATATTATCAAAATCATAACATGGCCAAGTGAAATATCCAAACTGCAGAAGCTGCTATTTTTTATTTTAAGGAAAAATGTGCGACACGACAGCATTAATGCTGCAGAGACGTCCTGACCTGAACAAACGTCATCAAATAGATTTTTAAAAAATGATCATTACAACTAATTGTGAATCTAATTGCAATATCTGTCAATAAATATACCTAATAAATCATAACATCTCTCAAGTCCAACACCGAAAAAAACGTCACTCGACTGTTTGTCTCCCCGTTACAGACGGTACACCAAGAACCTCGCATGAACTTTACCTAAGATTGAACTTGCAGAGATACAGAACATATCTTCTGATGTCAAATTGAACCTTGATACTTTTCTTACTGGAAAAGAATGTGTCCAAAACCCTGAGTACTGACACATGTCAAATATGTCAACATGGCATCAAATGTCTTCAAAGATTTGGAATCGTGTTCACTGATGCATGAATTTAAGGGCTGGGAATGTTTGGGTATCACACAATCGATCCAGAATCGATTCAAGAAAAGGGGACACAATTTCAGTCCCGTGCCTCCAGACCAACGTGCAGCGTGTCAAACCATTTACTGGTGTCCTTATTCCACTGAAATACAACACCAAACATTACTGGCAATTAAGATAAATGGACTGCAACCATTTTTTTATTTTAAAAAGTTACCTGCATTAATTGATCAATTATAATTCATTTGCCCTTTTCATTTTGTCAACATCACTTTATTAACTAATGGGCCTATTTAGAAAATCGATTTTTGACGTTTGTGAATCGATGCAGAATCTTACTTAGGTCAGATCTTACTGATATAAATCATATCTCTGCTTGGCTTCTTATATCAAATGAAAAAGAATGTTTTTTTTATACAGATTCAGAGTAAAGTACGGGATTAAAAAAAAGTCTCTTCAGTCCAATAAAACATATAAACAGATGTTCACTTTTCTGTTGGGTATACAGTACAGGAAGGCCAGCAAGAAAAATGTCAAGAATTATTACAACAAAGATGTTCAATTCACAGAAAAACCTTCAACACATAAAGCCTTACTTTCAGTACATCAGTACATTAACAGTAGGTTGATACAGACATCACACTGTCAGAGGAACCACACACACACACAGACTCTGCAAATCCCTTTCAAGCCTCAAACTACTCACATGCATCTTTATGTGTGTGTGTGTTTTTCAGGGAGCTTATTATTCGCTGCTTTCCTCTGTGAATTCTCCATTTTCTCTGCATGAAAGTGCACAGCGGTGGCATATAATGTAAGCCCTGTGAGGTTTGTCTCTCCGTCAGGTTGTGCATGTGCTAGCTTTGTTATATGGTCTCCACAGATACAGCCACACAGAGTCAGAGGCAGAGGCAGAGGAGCGCGGGGACTGAATTTAGACTGTCAAAGAGCGGCAGCACGAACGGAGCGAGCGAGTGAAGTTTGATGAAGAAAGGACGATGAAGGGAGAGAACGTGAAGTCAAGACTTCTTTCATTTGTGTTTGTAATAAAGTCAAAAGCCTTCCTGGGGTTTGTGGTGAACCTGGAGCACATGAAACTTGAACCCATCGTGATTCTAACAAAAAATAGCGTGAAGATTTATCTCGGATCGCTTATTATTCATCCATGACATCCACTCACTGTCCTGCTGTTGTTACAGCCATGTCTGGACCAGCCGCATGCTAATGACATTTAAGACGAAAGGTTAGCTCAGAATAAATACTGATAACAGGGAAACACAGCAGGAATGTTTGGCTCAGGTAAAGTAATCTGGCAATTAGCACCTCTAAAGTTCACTAATTAGCATCTCCTTTGTGTGCAGGTCCCATTTCTAAGATTTAACGGGATCTATTAGCAGAATATGGAATATAATATTGATTATTATAGTGGTATTATAGTCTGTTTTCATTAGTGTATGATCACCTGGAAATATGAATCGTCGTTCCCAAACTTTTTCTGGCACAACCGCCCTTCAGAGGTCAAATAAAGTTCACAAGAACGGATTCAGGTAGAATGTTAGTGAAGTAAAAGTCATCGTGACAGAATTAGCAAACTCGTTTGTTTATTACTTCAACATAAATCGTATTCAATCAGCTTTGTTTCACTCTATACTTCTCCTACGGTCATCCATAAACTAAATTTACAGTCCACGTGTAGACAAATGGAGCTTTCTGCAGGATGCACTGTTATTCTGCAGGGCTGATTCTTAGCAATTTGCATGATTACAAATGTCATTTTGAATGAAGTTTTCTTACTTCTGCAACAGAAACTGGAAGGTCTGGTTTCACCTCTGCTCTCGACAGGCACAGAGAGAAGCTGCTTTATACTTCTGGGCCCAGACTCCACATTGGCTGCACCGTAGGCGCCGGCAGCTTGTGCTCATATTCGCTGTCAAACGGATACAGAGCAGCGACAACAGTTCCACAGAGAAAGTCTGCAATAAAAACACCATGCCAGGAAATACAAAGCGACCTGAGTAAACTAATCACAGCCATTGTGGTGTTTGCACAGCCTGATTGGCCTTTGTGTGCACCCTTTGGGGAAGAAATTCTGCCAAAAAGGGTGAGATTATTTTAACCCGTTGCCAATGCAAATAAATTCTGCTCCAAAAGTTTGCTGCAATCCACCTTAACTGGTCTTGTTTCCAAACAGTGGTGTTCATTTATTGAACATTCACAAAACAGCTGCCAAAGCGGTGAGATGAGAAGTCTAGTTTGTCATTTTTTGCAGTTCTCAATGGCTCAAGTCATTTTTTTAAGCAGCTGGTTCCAGCTTCTCAAACGGTAATACTTCCTGCTTTTTCTGTTTTATGGAGCCTAAAGGAGGAACAATAATATCACAACTTCATTGTCTTTAAAATTACATATCTGTCTCTGCTTATGACAGGCCAATAAGATGCTTTAATTATGCACACGCAACACAATTATGTCTGCAGTGTTGACGTTTTTGTGAGCCGTCTGAAACAGATAGCAAAGCCGTTAAGAGCCGTAGAAGGTAGTTTTCTTATGTTGCCAAGTCAATGTGTACGTTTTATAAAGCATTGTATTTTATGTCTGCATCTCCCAGTGGGGCATAATGACATAATGGTAAGAGTCGACAATAATATGTTAGCTTCACTCCTGGAGAGACTCCAGTTTCTCTGCAATTAGATGGAAAAAAAACATGCGCATATATCATTACAAGCATCGACAACTAGCCAAAATTAGCTGCGAGATACTGTGCATCCCTATTTTATACCATTTTAAACTGACTATCTTTGGGTTTGAGTGTTGTTTACAGCCACTACAAGGAGCTTTTAACTGTTTATGACCAGCCTCAGTTCATTACTGTTGTCTCTACACGACCTACATAAGTTTACAAGACCATCTGCAAGAAGATTGGCTGTTTATGTGTAGTTGTTCTTAATGGCTGCAACCAGGTCAGGCTCTCTGTGCAATCACACAAAACAAGCCTGTTGTTTATATTTTCACAGTCAAAGTCACGGTGAGTGTTATGTTTGCCATTTAAAAAGATTATTTCATTTTTTGAAGTTATATTTTGTGGTTGTTATGGTGGAAACACCACCGCTTTTGTCCACAGGGGTCTTCAAATTCAGCAAAAAATGACAGTTACTTGTAGTAGCTTTAAACAAAACAAACAATAAGAAGACGTCCCCTTGTTTGACAGCCACTTTTTCACTTTTAGAGCACAGAAATAATCACATTCAAAAAAAGAATAACCAATAATGCCCTATGGCCCTGCAGCTGAACTGCACAAAAGTATGAATCAGTCTAGTGAGAGGCTGGACGAAAAATGTGTGCAGTCAGCAGCACTTGACAGATTCATTCCACCTTAAGAATCTTACCTAACACTGTCAATACGTGTTGAAACCCTGCCCCAGGTCCAGAGATAACATCTTCGACAGTGCACCCCTGCTGTATGTTAGAACAACACAAACTTCTTTGCTCCATGATAAACCCTTTCATTTCACAGTTATGTCATAAAAGCTGAATTCTGTAGCAGGACTTAGCGCAGACACACCCTTATTTGTCTTAGCCGGGCTCCAGCTTTAAATGCTGCTCTGCAGCGCACAGCACAGCGTGGGTAATGTACAGTACATTATGTACTTAAGCATGGCATTGCAGCGTGCTACAGTCCCAGGCTTAGTAATCCTCTCTTCTCCCCGTCTCTCTCTCTCTCTCTCAGAGTCGGGACACAGATAAGAAAGGTGTCTACCTCGCTGCCTATTCGTGTGTGAACACTGATGTGAGAGTGCATTGTCCTCACAGGAGAGGTGACACCGGCGGATCTATACCATGAACACAGAGAGATCTTCATCAAGCAAAGGCACAAGCACAGGTCTGTGTTACTGCTGACTCACTGCATATCAGATGGTGTAACAGCCCGCTGTGGACTTCTAACAGGTCCACGTCTAACAATATTATAAAGGTCACGGCTGGGGGTTATTTGAAGAAAGTCAAACGTTTACACAAAAGCAGAAACTGGTCTTCTTCGACAAAACTGTGGAAATTTGGGAAAAGCAGACGGCTGTCTTCGCTCTCATTACCGGAGCAGTGGGAAATCTTTCCGGAAGGCACACCACGGGGGAGCGACAGGAAAGAAAACGTCATTCTGAGCAATTTCACTTTAAGTAATAGTTCGACACTTTTGGAAATACACTTTCTGAGAGTGAGAGGGGGAGATCGATATCAATCTCCTGTCTGCGCGTTCGGTACAGAGCTGGAGTCAGGATGTGTTGATTATCTCTGCAAAGCGTAAGCCTGGAGGGAATCATACCATTGCTTGTGTGTAACCGATGAACCTGGAGCTTGTCCTCAGCTAATCTCGGATACTACGGCACCCATCGGCCTATTTTCGTGTGTGTGTGTGTGTGTGTGTGTGTGTATATATATTCATGACTGTATTGCTGAGGAACTTCTCCTCCTGTGATTCACAATTTTTGACAAGCACTGAAAAATCTTTTATTAAGGCTCCATGCTAGGAACAACTGTGAATGCAATATCTCAAGAACGCCTGAGGGAATTTTAAATTTGCCCCAAATGTCCATTTGCACTTGAAGACAAAGGTCAAAGGTCACTGTAGCCTCATGTCCCTCCAAATGTCATAAATGCAATATCTCTGGAACACAATGCAGGCAGGCGTTTTCTTTCAATTTGGTAGACGTCAACATGAAAATATAACAGCTTTGACTGGGCTATAATGTTTAGCCTATATTAGCATAAAGACTGGAGGCCTGGCTCCTCTTTAAATCACAAATTTCCATGTTTACATTTCTGTTCATGGAAGGATTTAACAAATGAGATGCAACACGATGTTAATTAGTCAGTTTTTAGCTGTGTCTGCGTGTGTATTTTTTTCATTTTGGACAGAGCCAGACAAGCCGTTTCCCCCTGCCTCTAGTCATTATGCTAAGCTTGGCTCAGGATAACAATACAATACTCACATGCCCATATGTACAGTACATTGGAAGCACTCTTTAATTGTTGGCTGAAAGGAGATCCCTTCTTATCTCGATTTCAGTGGAAGTGATGGGGGACAAATCCGCTGGCATCACATATCTGGTTAGCTTTGTAATCTTGCTAATTTATTCTTTGATCAGATAATTAGTGAATTATATCATAATTCTGCATATTTTAAGATATTTTACTTGAGAAAAGTTCTTGTTTGGCTGCATTTTTATTGGAAAACAGTTTATTTCTCAAAGTAAGGTATTGAAAACTCAGCAGATTGTTCTTATAATAAATTTCCAACCAGAAGTGTGCAAAATTAAGTTTGCAAAAAAACAGGCAGAGGCATGTGAATCACAGTTTGTTGACAATGGGAAATACAATCACTCAGATCAGATTCTGGCACTTCCTGACACATTTTCAACAGCAGTATTTGAGTTTGTATTAAATACCCTGCAAAATCAATGCTGGGAGAAATCAAAATAAACACAAGTACAGTAAATAAACTCTGTAGTAAACACACATCAGTATTTGTTTCCGGTTTCCCAAAGGCTACAGATGCTGAAAGACATTTAAGCGCTTAGCTGCAGCTTTGACGAAAGCACGGGCTACATTTCCCAGCAGATCTGAACTAACTTTGACTTTGTCACAAGTTCAGAGCGATTTCCCACCTCCCTCCTCTCCTTTCTCCTCACCAGATAAGCACGACAACAGTGGAGCAGAGGTCTTGCGAGGGAACAGACGGGCGGTCTGACAGGCAGCAACAAAAAGCATCGGTACTGGCAGCCTCACATTATGACCGATTGCCCTGCCAAAATCTGTGATTGTGTTCATGTGCCGCTGTTGCTTTTTTCAGACCACAGCAACAACAGCTCTGTCTGTCGCAGCACAGATACTGTACTGAGTCATGCACAGGGAAAGGTAGAACAGCGGCTAACCCACAACTTCCTGTAGAGATGTAAGACTCACTACTGTATGTATTCTTTAATCTGTAACCTGCAGGAGCCATCGCAGAGAAAACTCAGAGAAAACCCATGAGAGTATGGATTAATGTTGTCATGTTAGAAAAGGGGGTTTTAAAGTTATGGTTAATCTACCATGAAGGGTCCCTTTGGATTTAGTGTTCTTGCAGTACAGTACAGTAAATGACTCATAATGTTTTACAGTTGTGCTCAGTAGAGCCAGTATATCACATGACCTTTGATTGACAGAGGAAAGGTTAGCAGTAGGTTGTCAGTGTGGCAGTAAATGTACAGTATAGGGTACAGTGTGTCAGTCAGACCAGGCCAGAGCAGTTAAGTCTCGTCTGTTAGAGGCTGTGTCCACGAAAGCCTTTTTCTGAGGCCGCCGTGTCTTTTGAATTGTTTGCAATGCTACAAATGTCCGCAGCGGGACGAGGCACGGGGCTACGACAAACTGTGTCCCACTTGTCGTCCTTGAAATGGGCTCCGTCTAACTTCAGCTCTCGAACGAAATGATGGTGTTCACAGAGATGTTTCAACGCCCAAAACCCATGAATCCAAAAAGACTTGCGGGTCCATCCTCCCTCCCCACGTGCTTCAGCCTTCCCCTTATTCAGAGCAGGAGCAGAGCACGTATTCTACTCTACTTTTGTGTCCACTGATTAAAGACTTGAGTTGACTTTGACTTGGTGATCATGACTTGAGACTTGACTCAGACTTTAGAGAGATGACTTGGCTTTTTTTTGGGACCAAGGCACGAGGCAGCTATCATGGAGAAGGAGAGTCCAAAATAATACAAGCTAGATTCTTTCCCACAAAATGTCACATATCATTAAGATTTATAAAGAGTGACCAGGCTGTAACAATCCAAAATAAAACTCATCTAACTTAAAATTCTGCATGACTGAACTGTGATTTGCTTTATTTACAGCAGTGACTCAGCTCGCCTGGCTTGATTCTCACCACAGTGACTTGAGATTTGAAGGTTGAGATTTCGGACTTGCTCTGGTACTTCTGTGGATATTTGGTATCATAGCAACCAAAGCATCTCAGCTGAAATATAACGCTGCGCCTCTGATGCGCTCTCATGCGCTCCCATCTGGGTGTTTTCACCCAGGAACTGCAGGAAAAGTGGAGGAAATTAGTCCCAAAGTAACTAAGCTGAGCAGGAAAAACTAACAACACCATTGTACCTTTACGGTGTCGGCTCTGCTGCGATCGTATCCCTTACAGAAGTTTTGTAATCCATTACTTAAATTACAGCATCTTTTTGTTTTTGACTTTGTTTCCTTTTGTAAAATAAATGATAAATGATAAATCCAACACTGAATGTATTCTGTATTTGCTTATTTTTCCCATGTTGAAAGAAGTTATTGTTGCTGTTAGTATGTTGTTAGCCGTCCACTGTATAAAACATGTCAGAAACACAGACTGGGCGTGTGTGTGACCGCTCTGATCTCAAACGCATTGCGCCATAAAATAACATGAGGTTAACCATGCAAAAAAAAAATTGCAGTGACGACGGTACTTAGCTCAACCTCATGGTCGGTATCACATGACTGCGGTGTTGCGGTCACAGCCCTGGCTGCTGGCCTATGCGAACACCACAATCCCACTGTACGATATCAACTACAGATTAACTTTTGTGGATTTGGTGCCAAAGTTGAGATGAAAAAAAGCTCTGCCACCACTGTGGACCTTCCCCTTTACAGAAAACTTGATGCCAACGAAACGGTGCATAATTGATGGCTCAGCATATGAGCTACTATGTTTTGGCTGGATCAGGTGTCCCCAACAGGGCAACACTCCTTGTGGAGTAACTGTACGCTTGAACTTTCGTGCTTGGAAAACTTGAGATGTGACACCTATATGATCTGTGATAAAATCTGTAATTAAATGGAAATACGGCCTGACGTCTGTTGAAAGTTTCTGAGAAGTTTTCAACAGGTGGAATAAATAAGCTAATGCACTGTACAGTCGTTTGAGAATATTAAATAATTATATCACTGCCAGCTGAACAATGTTAGAGCGAGTCGGGCCTGTAAGATGTTAAAACACAGCCTGTTATTCAAAGACAGAAGTCAACAGCCACAGCAGCCCTGGAGGACATTCTGTGGTAGTTGGCATGAATACATTACTGCTGAAATGTTAGGTCAGAGAACAGCTAAAAGACTTCTAACTGCCTGATGCAACAGCTTGCACTGCAGTGTAAGGGGCCTTTCTGTTGCCTGATGATAAGGTGGAACTGCCATTTTGTTTCATTTTAATCATTCAGTCTGACATTTTGCTCATATTGGCCACTTTCTGCTTGAAAGGGGAGGTGTGTTTGTTTTGTTTTGCTCTAACGAAGCAGTAGAAAGTAACTTCTTCCAACTTCCGATCGATATGAAAGGTGTGGTCGCGGCTGGAGATTCATCCCTGCAACTCGACTCGAGGACCATGCTCGCGGCCCATTTTGTGGTCACCTCTTTTCATTGATGTAGATAACTAGCGAGTTAGCTGATCGCTAATTAATCCCACAGGTAGCTACTATGACATCAAGCTTATAGCATGACCTGTTTCATGGAGATGCACAGAGGAATTAAGCTTTACCATCCGGTGTGAGCAGGCACTAGAATCAGACTCAACTGCCCTTTTTGTTTCACTTATTATAAGAGGCTTAAAGGAATTTATATTTTGTTGATTTTCGAGGCCCCTGCTGACAAACGCGGTAGTGTTTCCACCGCCGTGACCACAAAATATGTCAAAAATTAAATTATCTAAAGAAAAACTGGCTAAGAGACCGTTTCATAACCAGTTAATAACTCCTTTAATTCAGCCTCATGCTGTGTGAAGAGTTATGTTTCTTTTCTTTTGCATGAAGCCACCATAAGATAGGGACGCCGGTTTAAGTAAACAAGGAAGTTGTGATAACAGCTGTTTCAAGTAGCAAACATTTTTCACCATGAATGAAGAAATATACAAATTTAAGAGCTGTTATGTGTCAACTTTATGGTCACCATTTTTCACAGCCTGGTAGCCACTAAGTTATGTAGGAAGATGATATCCCCGTTCTTAATCCTGCCTGCAGAGCTGCGATTTCTCAAACTGGGGGAAACGTCAGTGAGCACAACACCAGGCCTATTTGAGGAGCTGAATAAGTTGGAGATGCCGGGGGTGGTTCAGAGGTCTGGAGACAGAGTAGCTTTGTGTGTAATGCCCAGAAACAAACTGCTATAAGCAGCTCATACAGCATCTAGACAGCAGATCAAACAAGACGACCTCTAATTTAATAATGATGGAGAAAAAAATGTGATTCCTAAACAAGTTAGGAGGCGTCTGTTACCCGTGTTTGGCTTTCAAGATGAACCACAATGGGATTTGACTGGATAAACACACATAGCGTTTACATTCACTGTAAATTGACTGGGAACAGAGGGGGCTGATGGACGGATTAGGACAGCTTTACCAGTTGAAAACAGCACCCAGGATCACTTCACTGTAACAAAGGATGCGCCTTTACAGGAAAACTTGTGATGTCCAAAGCCCTTCAAGCCACACACACTCCTCCAAAATACCCTTTTCAATCCCTCGCAGCCTAAATATGTTTGATGCCTTTGTGAAACGGCAAATTAATGCACCGCCATAAAAAGCCATGTGTATTACCAGGACTGAGTCCCCCCATTGAAAATATGGTAATCGTAAGCTCCAGGCTTTTTGTCTTTTTTGACTTCACTTGGGCGCCTGGGGATTATTTCTGATGTTATTTTTAAATGCGGATGAGAACAGTAATCACTAGACTGTACTGTAAGTGTTTACAGGTACCGGTGCAGGGCCGCTCTGCAGTGACATAACACGCAAGAAAGGCATGAAAAATATTCGGTTCAACTTTTCATCATCTCAGTGAGAGGCGGCGAGGTGGGAGGGAGCTGTGAGAACTTGCAAGACAACACATCGGCTCTGCACATGTGTCCCCCCACCTCCTTCCTTCAGAGGAGCCACCAAACTGGGAATCTGAACCAGACCAAACACAATGGACAACCAAAGAGTCCCAGTATAGAGGGATGAACGGGCGAGGAAGTCGAGGAAGGAGGGGCTGAGGTTGGCGCCAAAGCCAAATTCACTAAATCACTGGACTAATGTGCAGCAGGCTTGTCATCTGAGCATTTCGCACATGCACAAAAACACTTGAAAGCTGTCTTGAGCGGCTCTATACACGCTAAGTCTGATGTATTTGAGCCCACATAAAAGCAGAGCTGAGGGACCCCTGTGTTGACAGAGCTTAGCAGGTCTTAGCTTCACACCACGCCAGTGCAGTGAATCAATTAAAGGCAGTTTGTTAATCAGCACGCACGGAGCAGAAGGACGTGATGTATTGGAGGGAAAAGCTGAGGCGGAGTAGATGAGCAAAAGAGACGAGAGGGTCACACAGAGGTAGAGGGAAGGCAGAGGAGTCATGGGGGGACTCAAGATGAAGAGACGACTGGGAGGGAGAGACAGGAATCCTCTATTCGTCTACGCTTTAGGCTCCAGGATAGACAACATCTGTAGAACAAATTTCTTTCCGCTGCAGTTTCCCCCCCCCTTTTTTTTTCTTAAGCAGAGCGGGGATGAACTCTGGAAGAAAAAGAGACAAAACTATAAAAGAGACAAAACTAGAGCGAGGCTGCCAAATGCAAAATGATCTGCATGTACGCAAAAACAAAACAGGAGTTTTGCAAGCTCTTTCTGAGGGCTTTGTGACCTCCAAGTATTACAGATCTTCACTTAAAGGGATAATTTGGATTATTTAAAGCGCGTTTGTGTGATGTTCTCATCAATAGTCAGTGTATTACCTAGAGTAGATGCCAGTCAACACATCTGAAGTTTGGAAAAACAACAACACCAGCAGAGAAGCTAAGCGATGTGCTGTTGTAGACATGGTCGGCTACAAGACATAAATTAGACACTTACATAAAGTCCAACATCAGTTTAAGTGTGCACTATATTTACAATATTTTCACCACTTCACCTCGCCGTCAGACAGCCTTTTCAGACAGGAAACCACCATTACATACGCCTAATATCGATCTTTCAAAATCTTTCCTTTTTCACATAATTGCGATTTGGTTCTGCGATTGCATGACTTCATTGCAGCGATATTTGGCTTATATCGTCAGTTTAAGTGTATGCTATCATTAGAAGATTTTTAGCATTTCACTTTGCTGTTTCACAGCTTTTTCAGACAAGAAACCACTGTTATATGAGCCAAACATAGCTCCCTCCAAACCAACCAAACTCCATTGGCAAAAACGGTCATTTTACCTCGCAGAGCACAGAGTGTTGCTGGACTACTGCTGCCTCAAACTATTTGTTTGTTTATGCTATTGTGTGACTTCAGTGTTTTAAAAGGACAGTTCAGATTCACCAAAGTCACATAATAACACAAACTAACCCACTGAAGCAGCGGTAGATGAGCAACTCCATCTTCTGAGAGGTAAAATGACTGATTTCATCCATGGAGTTTGGTTGATTTGGAGAGAGTGACACTTAGCTTATGTAACAGTGATTTCTCATCAGAAAAGGCTGTCTGGCGGTAAGATAAAGTAGTGAAAATATTCTAAATATAGTGTGCACACTTGAACTGATGCTATTTTTTTTTAGGTGTGTGACTAAAGTGTGTTTTGCTGCTGACCCTGTCCACAGGCATACACTCCTTAGCTTTCATGCTAGTAGTCCTCTCTGCGTCTCCAAACTGGGGACATGCAGACAGCAATCTACTGCCTCTTGAAAGCAAAAAAAAATAAAACATGCAAAAGCCTTAAAAAAAAAGAAGTTGTGGAATTTCCAAGTGGCCTTGATTTAGAAAAGATAAAGTACTTCACACAAAATGAGCTTGATTAGTTTTGGAAAATTTGGCACCCGTTCTACAATCTTCTTCTTCTACAATAATTGTGAAGCACTTCATTTATAGTATCTGGGGTATCTGAGTGTGCAGAGGGAACTGAAAGATCCTTTAATTATACGTTATTAGGGAATAGGATGAATCTAATTTATGTTGGGCGGCCTTTTTTCCCTCCTCTTGTTGTATTTTATGTTAATTTTCTTTCATTTATTAATCCGGAGGGCTAGGGAGCAGCATTAATTTAATTATACTCTGTCATATTTGTATTATTACATACTGTATAACTTGCAAGCATATGTTTTTGATATAGAGATTGATTAAATATATAAAGTAGTGAGAAGAAGGAGATTCAGAGTGATGCGGGTCACAAAGGTTAGTTAAACGCTGTCGGACAATTTATCAAGTCGTGACAAAAAGAAGACAAGCTGCAAGAGAAGGAGTGAGAAAATGACAGACAGCGAGGAGGAAAGAGACGAGGGGGCAGAAAGCTATCTGACAGTCTGCAAACCCTTCCTGGGACAGGTTGACTGTCAGCCTCCTGTCCACACACACACACACACACACACAACCCCATACACTCCACGGGGTCAACATGTGGGGTGACAGACGCGGAGCGAAGGGGCCCAGGGCGCTATAGCAGCCTGTAGTTGATTTAGGAGTTTTGAACGAGAGCCAAAATTCCTGAAGGAACACAGTAAGCAGGAGGAGGTTGGGAGGGGGGGGCAGCCATAAAAACCAGCCAAGGACTGGGGTATAAAAAAAAGGAAGGAGAGAGGGAAAAAAGGGAATGTGGTGAATATGAAATAGCTTTGTGTATGTGTGTGCGTGTGTGTGTGTGCATGTATGTGTATGTGTGTGTGTGTGTGTGTGTGTGTGTGTGTGCTGTCTCTTTTCCGTGCTGTCTCTTTTGTGTGTGCGTGA
>JAJHUR010123485.1:0-48844 GCA_027495735.1 Lutjanus campechanus | reverse complement strand
CAACGAGCAGTCTACATTTACAGCATTTATATACAGTATGAAGGCCATGTTAAGGGATAAGTCTGGTGATATTCTACATTTTCTTATGGTCAGAAAAACCCCTGAAGAGGCCAAAACCAACAATAAAATGATCCTACTAATAAGTATTTCCTGTATACAACATCTGGTATTGCTAATTCCTTTGTGCCATAAATACCTCCATTGTTGTCCAGAAACAACAGTATTAAAACCACTTCAATGAGCCACATTGTTGAACTGAGTCACATGTTCTTTTATTACCACGAGTGTGGGCACTGTAGTTTATTTTTAATAAATCCTATAAATATGGGCTTACTGATGAAAATACTTAACAATGCACCAAATCTGCAGCTTAAAATTGTCCCAAACAAATGCACAAATATACTTTTTATTTTTTGTTATTTTTGTGGACACGTTCTTATCCAAAGAGCAACTCAGACAAACTCAATTGTTAGTCCAGCAAACACTCCTACCCTACTCCTCCTACAATTTTTGGTTTCCATACTGTTTACTCCTGTATATATTTAGCCTTTTGATAAATATTTAGCACACATTGTTGGATTTTAACTTTAAAATTGCTGATAATAACAAAAATATAGAATATAACAAGCCGTGTGGGCTGTCCACACCAAGAATGAAACCTATAGCGATAAATATAAATATATTGTTTTAAAAATCATTATAACCCAAGTGTAGTGTGCCACAGCCATATCGGAAAAGACAGTGGTGAACAATAATGTTAGAATCACTTTCAGAGAGATCTGATGAAACTGACAGGCAGTCAAAATCCAAATGAATAAATCAATGCATCTCAAAGTAATGAATCTTTTCCCCCTTTTTTTCATTAATTCTGTTCTTGTCTTTTTCAGGCCAGATTTACTAAAGTCAGAGGTCATCCTCCCCAAACTGGACTCTTCTATGACACAGGTCACAATCCCCAACAAGGGCTCTACCTCCCCCGGCCGCTCACGGCGAGGAAAACCTCGCTACAGGAAGTCGGGTAAAGGCAGCAGCGGAGACTTGGCTCAGCTGAAAGCCACTCTCTCCTCTTCATTAGCCATGGTCAACTCCACCACATCTGTCCCCAACAGCAAACAGCATCTGGACCCCAGTGCAGCCCTCAGGGGCCTGCAGCATGATCTTCTGCTCAAGAAGATGTACTCCTCGAGCCCAGATCTCATTTCAACCACCTTGGAGGCTGAGGGCCGGAGGAAGGGGCAGGTCAGGACAGGGCTGGACAGAGCGGGCAGCCAGAGCGCCTCTGCTGGGCTCGGGGAGAGCAGAAGGACTGTAGGGCCCGAGGAGGGGCCAGATGTGGGTGTGGGGACTGATGATCTGGCAGAAACCCCTCCACGCAGTGACACGCCCAGCGAGGACGCAGCTTCCATTCCGTTCTCCAGCAGCCCCGACTCGCCTTGTGGTAGGGGTGCAGCTGCAGGGAGAGCGTCTGTGCTCGGGAACCCCCGCGTTTCCCACGAGGGTGAGGAAAAGGAGGACGGGACTGTTATCACACGCTCACCCAGGAGTCAACGCCTCACACCTGCAGCACTGCTCTACAGGGCAGCAGTCACACGCAGTCAGGTGAGACTTGAACAGCATTTTCTCATTTTGGCTTCTGCTTTATGAGGGGGCAAAGATTAATTAGCAGGGAGAGCCTTTGGGAGAAACAATCAAATGATTTATCTCTCTTGTGGGATACAGCAGGGCTCAATCTCAGGCCCCATCATTTTCTCTCTATACATACATTCTCTTGGTCAGATTGGTCAAAATGAAAATATTTCCTTTCACTATTATATGAAAACACCTAAAAAAAACAACCTATGTCTTTAATCAACTCCAGGCACAACTCCAGACAAGATCAATTTTAGATGATCTGGAAAATCCCAGACTCAATGTCTGTGCTTCAAAGATTCTTGTTTTCTGTACACATGCAAACTACCATAAAGTTCAGAAGAGAGAGTGGCTATGTTGTTAAACTAGAGAAAAATGTTGCAATGCTATGATGATTTAATTGTTATGCTGTAATAATTGACACTGATGAAGTCCAGATAGTCAAAAGTTTTGGGTCTATAATCTGCCGAACATAATCTGCCATCACTCCATTAAATACAAATATGCCATGCTAAAAATTAAGAAACCACACTAAAACCACAGAGTACAGTGGAAAGACTAGATTCAAGTGTTTAATTACAGGCCACTTAATTAGAAGTTAATCGCTGCCACCTGTGTATACTTGATTTGTCAGTAGGGGTAGCTCCAACTTCAGCTGGCTGTTTAATAAGTGTTAGCTCAGTGTTCAGTTTCAATTCAGCGTTTAAGTTCAGTTAAAAATATGTTAATTTAAATTCGATTAAACCACATTTTCTATTCATTATTCCTACTTTCAGTGGAGTAGTTCAGTGGAGAACTTCACAGAAAAAGAAAGCAACAAAATCAGTCATGCTCACTGTGAGTGGCAAACAAGTTTCTGTTTTAAATGACAGATGAAAATCAGGAAAAAGAATTTGTGGTTGAAACATAGTAGTAATACAGCCGAAAACACTGAGAAAGAAGTGGAAAAGAAAGCAAAAACAGAGCAAACAAAATACTGTCAGGATATGTTTCACTGGAATTTACCTCAGCCTGCTGACACTGAGGGTGCAGTGCTGTATTTTACCTCTTTATGTAGGTGTTTTTTTCTACCTAAATGTTTTACCCTGGTCGGGATACTTCGCTGATATATATTTCAAATGGGGTGTATTATTGAAAAGTTTGAGAACCACTGCATTAGATGATGCACATTCTGCAAGTTAGATATAAGTGTTAAATATGTGTAAGTAGTAAATGACATTGATGCTTCGCTGATCTTAAAACTTCAGTCACTTTGGTTTTCTCAAAGTGGCACCATGTACAGTACGTGTCAAAACTGTGAACAAGGTCACATCTTACCAGAAAGCTCATCTTGGCAGGAATAAGGGTAATTAGTGAACACTGAAACGAGGATGTGGTTTCATGCGTACTGTTAATTTTTCTCCACAGAGACGTGGAGTGTCATCAGAGGAAGAGGAGGGAGAAGTGGACAGTGAAGTGGAGTTGCCAAGGAGACGGTAAGAGCTAGAGACTGACTGTATTCACATTTGCATCACGTTCATCTTCCCAACGCAAACCCAAAATTACATTTTAAAGTCCCCACACATCCACGGTCTTTTTCACTCGTGACGAAGGTTAATCAGCCAGAATAACTGACAACACCTTTTTCAACCATCATTTCTCTCTACTGTAAAGTACCTAGAAATGCAGGAATGACATTAAAAAAAGAAAATGTCACAATGTTTGCATGCTGTATATATTGTATATAGACGTGTGCATGAATATACTGTACATATTCATCCACTCCATGTATATGTGTTCAGTCAATATTTTTTTGTATTTTTCACAGTTTGCAGTACTTCCATAACACTTGATTTGTACATAGACTTTTATTTATTTAGTCAATTCTTTATACTTTCATCTTTATCTGTTCAGTTTTGTTGTCATTGTTCATAGCTGTAGGTTATGTCTGTTACTGTACATTGAGAGCAATGAAAAATGCAGTAAAAATCAATTTTTTTGTGCACACAGACTTGGATAATAAATAAAGCCTATTCTGATTCTGATTCATTATGATGTGTATGTACTCTTTGCTGTTGTGTTTCCACTCAGGCGTCCTGTGAGCATGACCAAGTGCCAGTCCCTGTCCACCTTCAGCTCAGAGAACTTGTCGGTCTCGGACGGCGAGGAGGGAAACACCACCGACCACTCCCACAGCGGCACACCGGACGTGGTCAGCACCAACACCGATGAGCGCCTGGACGACAAAAGTGACGACCTGCTGTCTCAGGGCTCGGAGATCCCCGCCGACCCATCTGACCCCACCCAGCTGGGCTCTGATGGGCTGTCTGAGAAGGAAGCTATTCTGCGACAAGTCAAGACGCAGCTCGCCAGTAACGACCATAACTATGAGGTAGGCTACAGAGACTGAATTGATACATGATATAGACTGATATATGGAGGCATGCTTATAAAGCTAAGATGCAGACAATAGGTCAGAACCTGCTTTTGTGGTCAACATTAAAGGGATTATTTGAAGTGGGGTAGTGTGAGGTACTGATTGATATTCACTGTATTACCTAAAATAGATAGCGACATGCCTCCAGTTTGGAGAAGCAGCAGGACTACTAGAGTAGGAAGCTAAACAATGTACTGCTGTGGACAGGGTCAGCAGTAAAAGGCACACCTAAAAAAATCAATATCAGTTTAAGTGTATGCTATATTTATAGTATTTTAAGTGCTTTACCTTGCTGTCACACAGTCTTTTCTGACAGGAAACCACCATTATATGAGCCAAATACCGCTCTTTCCAAACCAACCAAATTCAATAGGCAAAATAAGTTATTTTAAATCACAGAACACAGGAGTTGTTGGCCCACCACTGCTTTAGTCGGTGTTTTAAAAGGATAGTTTGGATTCACCAAAGTCACACAATAACACAAACAAACTAGTCGATTGAGGCAGCGGCAGACCAGCAGCATCTGTGTTCTGCAAGATAAAATTACTGATTTTGCCAGTGGAGTCTGATGGTTTTGGAGAGAGCAGTATTTAGCCTATATAATGGCAGTTTACTGTGGAAAAGGCTTTCTGACTGCAAGTTAAAGTGGTGAAAATACCGTAAACATGCCATAGACTTCAACACTGTCTGTTTTTTAAGTTGCTAAAGTACATTTTACTGCCGACCCTGTCCACAGCAGTACATTGCTTAGCTTCCTACACCGGTACTTCTGCTGCTGACCGCCATCTACTGTAGATAATACACTGATATGTATAAGCACCTCATACAACCCCACTTAAAAAAAAATCCGAACTAAGCCTTGAAAGAGTCTGTTGCTGTTTTAGCTCAGATGATTCATTCTTTCCTCCACACCAGGGCCTGTATGATGACTCGGACTGTGACAGTGCAGAACTGGACCATTCAGGCAGTGCAGAACCCAGCCAGCCTCCAAACAACTGGTGAAAATCTGACACCTCAACCCACTCACATCTCACCCGCAGATCTGGCCTGTGAATGCCTCTTTTACTCTCTCAAACCTCCAGAAGAAAACCATGATCAGGGACATTGCAGAAATGAAACGAAGGCTGGAGTCCTTCCTCACAAGCGGGAACACAAAACAAATCCTTGGTGAGTGTTCCCGGAAAATATCCCGGAATAAAAACATAAAATCCCGTTTCTTTTGAGATTCGGGGCCACTAGCCAAGCCGATGGAGCAGCAGCAACCTCAGTTCCCTCCATAGCAACCGGATCAGCTTTGCAAGAACACTTCAAATGACACCTCAGCGACAGAGGCCTCAGTCAAAGAGGCTGTCCACTCCACTGTCTATTAATGTCATCTTCCATGTCAGTTTGTATTTTTCTGTCCGTTATGAAAATGTGTCATGTTATTTTACGTGTCATATGAGAATATGATTATAAAATCTTATCAGGGCTTCTATTATATTTTAAAGTTTCCGTTGTCAACATCACTGGGACAGCCACTGATGTTGTTGCTTGCACTTAATTGATGAAACGTACCGATCATCGTGTCATATAAAACATTATGCACTGACTAATTTATTGTTACTTTACAGTGAATTCATGGATATTCTTCAAAAACAATGTTTACATTTTTCATTTGTGCTGTTTACATTTTTTATTTATATTTATGTCACGGATTGTGTTTCCATTTTCTACTCCTGTATGTAAATATGTGATGTTGTAAAATGAACAAATTTTTAAAAAATGTGAGATTGTATAATTTAAAGGTGCTGATGTTTCTAATTAGGTGGCGCTACTCTATTTGAACCTCGAAAAGCTTATGGTAGTAGAATGTACTGTAGCTGCTGTTCATGTCTGAGCATCAAAACACAGAAAAGAGGAACGGTAGCCCTTTATAATGATCGTCATTAATAAATGTCAAACTTACAGTGAATTAAACTTATTCAGTAGTTATTTTCCTGTTAACAAACAATAAATTATAATAAATAAGCTTTATTAAGTATGAGTAATGCTATATTTTATGTTATTTTATCATTACATTGTGTATTACAAACTATATTTTGTATCACAGCTGACAGGAGACAATAATAATTACATTCTGATTACATTAGTGAACTTTTTTCTTGCACACAAAACAAAACATCTCAAACAATGTCAGTTAGTCTATAGCATGTCTTTGTTAACACTGAAATAACTATTAACTAAAGTTTAATTAACTATCAATTTACCATTTATTAATGATAGTTATTATAAATTGTTACCAGAGCATCTTCTGAACAAAGAAAAAGCAATATGTCCGCTCTGATACAGTACGTCCTGTCACAGGTCAGAGGAACCACAGCTGAGTACATTCAGGGCAGGCGGGCTTTTTTTAATATGAGTATTGCAGTGTTTACTGTATTAAATAAATCCATTTTTGAGCATCTTGGGGTGTATATAGCATCGGAAAAGCATGCTTGTGGAAAAAGTACAGATAGCCTCTGTTGGTCATTATTTGTTACTCAGATCAAAATGAAATGTTAGAGCCATCCACAGAGGAAAAAACTGCAACAAAATCAAGATTTCTGGCTGACATTTCAAGACTCTGAAGGCATGCGGATGACGGGGACACAAAACACCAAATTATATCTCAGAATAACTGAAAAATATGATTGCATTCATGGTTTTCTGCTCTCACTTGGTTCTAAATTTGCTAGATTTGTGGTGTTACTGTGTTTGCAGTGTACCAGCACAGAAGAGAGAAGATGATTACAGTTTAGATCATTTTGGGAAAACTTGAACAATGTGGCTCTTGTCCTTTTGACAGAAATGACCTTTAGCTTACTCAGTATTCGAGAGAAAAAAGCTGAAAAGTGTGCACCCCGAATTAGCAGTTTTTTTCCTGCCAACTCATAAAAGGCAGTTGCTATTTGCACTCAGGTATCAGTAGCCAACAACGCTATTTGCACCTGGGGTGAAATCGTCAGCATGGCTATTCACACCGGTGTGTGTATATAGTCCAGCATGACAGAGACAAACATTCAGGTGTCTGTAGCCAACAATATTTGCAACCAGGAGGTGCTATTTACTCCCACTTGGCAGGGACAAACCACCATCTCTTCCTAAACCAAACAAAGTAGTTTTATTGCCTGGACCTAACCAAACTAAAACTGGAAATAATAAATCAGACTGAAATAATAAGTCAATTAAGTCCTGCATTTAACTTATTCAGCCACCATAACGTCAATGCATGCAGAGACTTTGTCACTCTTCATACCTAAATTAAAGGGGTCTGGGTGTGAATAGCTGCCACGTACCTATTCTCACCTGGGTGCAAATACACACTTGGCTCATAAAATGATTGTACACCAAAAAAATAAAGCATGTAATATCTTGATTTGTCCACTTTTACCTATTGCAGGCCAAATGTTCGTCGGTTTACAGAAATTTCCCTGACATTGTCCTCACCAGCTGAAATTTTGTCCAACATATGGTCATTTTTTCACTAATGTGTAAGGGCTCCTTCATAATCAACAGTATGAGACATAAACCTCTGGTTTTGTTGTACTTGTGTCCCTTGACAAGCCTTCTTATGTGCATGTGGTTCACCCTGACTGTACAACAGCACATTACATCCTGTTCCATTCATTTATGACTGATCAGGTCCCAATCAATAAGCTAAACAAGGCAGCTTATATGTTTATTTTACTTATCTGGTGTTACATCTTAAATTTGTAACAGATTTTAAACTGATTGTGCCCCCAAGATTTAAAGCTAGAAATCCTCCTGTAGGATCAAATGTTGCCAAAAAGCAAACCTACTGCCCTCTAGTGTCTCGACTGTGGAGGTACTTGTGTTTTCCCACGATTCAAACAACCCTGTATGAACTGAAACGTTTGCTTTTTATACTGCATTATTGTAACTGTACAATAAATATATTTAAGAAACAATTTAAAATAAAATCAAACCCTGTAAAATCTCAACTTGTGTGTTCAATATATTTGAGACTAGACATTATGGTTTTGTATTTTACATTAGTTTTTGTTTCCTTTTTAAGTTGTTTTTAATTCAGTTTAGTTTCTAGAGTGTTTGCTTGCTTCAGTTTACTTTTTGTTTAAAATGTTTAGTTCTTATTATTCTTTAATTACGATATAATTATAAATTTATAAATACATCACTTGGTGTAGGCAACTGAATCAGTGATGTAGACACCCCAGTCTCAATAAATATACGTACCAGAAGGTATTTCCTCTACATTATTTTTGTTTAGTTAGTTTTGTAAGTATACAATGACTAGTGTAAGTTAAATATTTTACTAAAATATTTTGACAAACCTCTCTTTAAACCTAAGTTTGGTTTTAACTCTACACCTAGATTAAACTTTTTTCCTGCTGCACCAAAACTTTAAAATGTAGGTCCAGTATTAACTTTAAATTTACACTTGAGGAGACTTGATCTGCTCACTGTGCATTATCCTACTTATTACAAAGATGCTTAGCGAAACAAATCAAACTGACAAAATATTCATTTTAAACAAGATTTTGTTGATTTAAAAAAAAAATCTATTACTCCTCCAGAGTCTGTGATCAAAACTGTGTCCATAGCAACAGTCTGCTATAAAGAAATAAGACCTTAGAATACTACTGACCAATAAGAACTGGGTATTTAACAAAGCCATGTAACATTTCACTATAATAACCTTTCTTCACGCGATGACAAAATTCTCCAGACAAGTTGTGGTTTGAGCATTTCACATCTTTATTTCTGTATTTTTTAAACAATGTTGTGGCACCCAGGTCTACAGTCTCAAAAACGTGCACAAAAGTTTTCTTTCTTTCCTGCAAATAAAAAATAAAATAAATTCTTGACTTGAGCAAAGCAAAGAGCAGGAAACTAGTGTTAACTCACAACCCTTTCTTTGTCTAGTTCCAGAGATTCGATGATTTCATTTCTCAGCCTCATCACATTTAATAGACAGATCATCAGTCAGTGTCCAGGGGTTAATCCCCCCCTTTGGTAGTTAAAAAAAAATATTTCCTCCATTTAAAACAAATATTCCAAGATTTTTTTTTTTAAGTATATATCAGTCTTTACAAAAAAGCGAGGAGAACCCTCTGCTTCTGACCCCTAGAGCCAAGTCCAAACCCCCAAAACCTCCCATCCCAGCAAAATAACACATGATCTCAGGACCAGGGGGGTGGGGACAGGAATGACATGTAGAGGGGCGTAAAGTGACACACGTAGTAATATACATTTTAAATTATCTGGATAAATTCAACTGTGAGTGTTAGAACATTTGTCGTCATAACCAAATATAATCAGTGACAGTGCATGTACAGCTACTCAGTGACACGAGTGTAATCCAGGTTACAAGCACTTCAATTGAAAAGGTGACAAAGGGGGAGAATGCTGTGTCTATTCAAAGCAAGTGAGTATGGACATAAAATGGACAGACCGACTTTGTGGAACTGGGTGAGGAAAAGGAGGGGGCGTGTGTATATAAACACAATAAAACAGTCACTCTATTCTTATTTTTGATACTTTTTTTTTTCCTTTTTTGTCTTTTCCTTTTTAAAGAAAAAAACTGACTGTACAGAACTAAATCTATATGCCTATTCAGAGTTTTCCAACTCTCCTCGGTGATGGTAAACAAAGAAAAAAAGGGAAGAGAGCAAGGGATCCATCATCATCAAAAGAAAAAAAAAAAGTCTAATAACAAAATCATTAAAACCTCCCAACTCGACTCAATTCAAAGGGAATTAAAAACCTAATTGTTTGCTTCTTTTGACTAAAACCAAAAAACGAAGAAAATAAATAATGAACTCAGCGGATCAAATCAGAGGCAGATGACATGATTTCAAATGAGGAAGAGGCAGTATAATATATAAACTCTTAAGTTGGATAGTTGCATTGACTGCTTTATGGTAGCCGATGATATAAAAGTGAGATTTAGTGCAGATGCAGTGTCTTATCAGTTCGCTGCCAGTCCTGTGGCCTCAGAGGAAAGCCTGGAGAGACAGAAAGAGAGACACCCGGAGACCAGGGAGGGAGAGAGAATAAGGCATGCAATCAGACAGACAGGATAAATGTCATTTAATACTGTACATTACATAATTATAATAAAATGATAAGATAAAGAGATCATCTGGATTTATTAAACAGTATGCTTTAATATAAAACAAAATGATCATTAGTCAAGTTTGGGTGCTTCTTTTGTTAATGAGACCTCCTCTCAACCAACAGCTGGTTCAAACTCGGATCTTAAACTGATATTTAATGATTTGATAATGGAGCCGTGTCGAAGAAATAGCTCAACATCTTAGAAAACAATTATTTGCATTCTTGCCAAGAGGTACAGGAGAAGATTGATGGCATTAAGAAAATAGGTGGAAAAAAAACTAGCGTGTGCTGCCGAAAGGTAACAAAATGTGTTAATCAGTGAGCTTCAGAGGTGCTGGTAGTTGGATTGAGTACATTTACATGCACACTAATTATCTGATTGGGTTGCTAAATACTCGATTCTGATTGGTCATATGCTGCATTCTAAGGTCTGTTATTTCTGTATAGCAGACCGTTGCTATGTATCACGACTGTCGCTATGAAAAACAGACCGTTTATATGGACGCAGTTCTATTCATAGACTTTGGAAGAGCAATAAAATCATTTTAAATCAACAAAATCATTTCTAAAATAAATATTTTAACAAATTGTAGATTTATTTTAGTAACTAACCATACAGTAAGTGGAATAATGTACAGTGAGTGGGTCATTAAGATGAAATAAACCACTTCAGGATGATTCAAGACAAGGCGTCACCCTGTTAGGGTTTATTTCACAAATAATGACCTGCTCACAGTACATCATCCACTACACATAGTTAATGTCTGAAGTAGTGTGGGATCATCAGAGTTGTTTTCTTCATTGTTGAACCACTACTCAGGTGATGATGACATGACTCATCACTACTGTGAGTAAATTACTCATGTCTCTGGGTTTAACCAGTGATGGAAATATAATATACAACATAGGTCTAGTGTTTTATTTATTATAGATTTAATATTCATTAGCCATGTAAATAGCTGAGTACAAATACTGCCTTTTTTCTGCATAAGGGCAAAAAACTGACTATTTTGTGCATGCAAACTGTACAAAACCCCCTCTAACTTCTTTACCTCTTGTTACTGTGAGGTTGCCAGGCAACCAGCAGAGACTCCAGGAAGTCACTATTCCTGGCAAAGAAATGGTCTGACACAAACCCCTCCAAAAACAGAATGTGCTGTTTATACACTTTGGTTTATGTACCACTTGCACACCAAAATAAAACGTGTTGATTACTGATCTTTAGAGGTGCTGGTAGTCGGATATTGTTACCTTTAGACAGAACAATGCTGGTTCTAGCTTCACAGCGACCGTACAGACATGAGTGGTATTAATCTTCTCATCTAACTCTCGACAAGAAAACAATGAAGCGTTTCTCAAAATGTCCAACTTTTCCCTTTAAAATGGAAGCTAAACTGGTTGGACGTTTTGGTATTTTTCATATCAACAAAACGATCCAAATAAAGGGAGGTTTGGTGCCTTTGATACCTGAGGGCAGATTTACTTGAAATTACAATCTTACATAAGCCAAGAAAAAAAAAAAATCATGATACATATATAGTCTATACTATGACCTCTAACAATAGTCACTTAAAATTCACTACAAGAAAACTATTCCCATGAATACAACGTGACATCTTAAAGAGAGCCGCTACCTGAGCAGAGCTTACACAAAGAGAGAAATGCTTCAGTGAAATAATTCACCGTCCATGCTAAGTTCAAAGTCATTTAAAAATATAATGCACTCAACATGTCATTTCTGTAAGAGACAGGCCAAATCAAGCTACAGAGAGATTACAGATTTTTATAAATATGGCAGCAACCATCTGTCTGGCTGTGTGTTTGTGTGCATTCTGTAGATAAGCGTGGCGTGGCATAGCCAGATACAAAAGCAAGTGCAGGTACAGACAACAGAGAGCATTGTCAGTACTTGAGTAGTAGATGACTTATGTTTCCTTCGTTAGTAAGGGGAGAGCCTTCGTCTTTTAGACTTGGAGCTCAGCTCGGGGGCGATTTTGGGCTCAGTGGGGAGTGGGTGTGCGGGGTTACTGGCCCCGCTGACAACATGGAGGGCCAGGAGAGGGAGGGGCTTGAGACTGAGGAGACTCGACACACAGGCAGGAGAGCTGGGGAGCAGGGAATCAGTGGAGGAGGAAGAGGAGGAGGAAGAGGAAGGAGGAGGCGGCCCAGGAGCCAACAAGGACAGAGGGATGGAGGCTGAGGGGGGCACCACACAGGAGGAAGAGGAGGAGGAGGAGGAAGAGAAGGAGGAGGTAGCGGCAGAGGAGGTGGTGGTAGTAGTAGTAGTAGTAGTAGTGGTAGTAGTAGTAGTAGAGGTGGAGGGAGGGCACGGGCTGGTCTGTTCAGGGTTCAAGGAGGAGGAGGAGGGAGGAGGTTTAGAGGACTCTACACTGTAGAAAGAGAGACAAGGAGAGAGGGACAACACAGTCGGGATGGATCACAGGGCAGGCTGGTGAGCATGGGTGGAGGGGTGGGGGTAGGCGTAGGAGGAGGAGGAGGGGTGACAGGGTGTGTGTGGGGGGAATCACTCAGGGTGGTGGTCAAAACATAAGACAGGAAGCTTCATTGATGAATGAATGTGTTGATGCAAAAAGAAAATAAAATCGAAACAAAAATCAATGTGGAGCAAAGTAAAGAGTTGAAGAGGGGGAAAAAACACAAGTGCAGACTGACAGAGAGCTAGCAACACCAAGGTGACGATTAGCAGTAGCCAAAAAAAACACCATTAATCCAATCATTTGAACTTGAAGCAGGTAGGCCCGTTATGTATCTGTATATTATGTACATGAACTATTTTATTCTTTTATAGATTACTCTAGTTTTGTGGCATTATAAAAAATATGATTTGAATTTTGAAGCTGGATTGTTTGAGGTACCTCTCAAGAGTCGGTGTATTACCTACAGCAGATGGCACGATCTGCACGGCCCCAGTTTGGAGAAGCAGAGACGAGCACCAGCATGTAAGCTAATCAATGACCTGCTGTAGACAGGGTCAGCAGCAAAACATTTTAGCCACTTAAATAAGGTCCACATAAAAAAAATAAATAAATAAATTTTACTATTTTCACTGCTTTACTTTGCTGTCAGACAACCTTTTCTGACAGGACACCGCTGTATTCTGAGCCAAATATCGCTCTCTCCAAACCAACCAAACTCCATTAGTGAAATCTGTTATTGTGTGAAGCAAAATTATCCTTTAAAAACCCCCAAGTTACACAATAAAACAAACAAACCAACAGACTGTGGCAGCAGTAGATCTGCAACTAAGGTAAAATGATTGATTTAACCAATGGAGTTTGGTTGGTTTGGAGAGAGCGATAGTTGGTTTACATAATAGCAGTTTCTCACCAGAAAATAAACCTACTTTAAACATAGTGTATACTTTAAACTGATAGTTTTTTTGGTGGGTCTTTTGTTTAAATGGCTAAAATACCTAAAATACCCTTTGCTGTCGACTCTGTCCACAGCAGTACATTCCTTAGCTTCTGTGCCGTTTCTCAAAGCTGGGGACGTCCTGATTGCCCTCTACAGTAGGTAATACACTGACCATCAACAAGAACCTCATACAACCCCAGCTCAAATAATCCCAACTATCCCTTTAACCAAACTGCACTGACAAACTATTTACCTTAAAGCTACGTGGAAAACAACTACTGCAACGTTTTGATTTTTTTAAACCCTGTGACTGAATGAATGACCTGTTGGGAGCTAACGCAGTATATAACTGATTATCTCACCTGGCGTTGATGAGGTACTCCGCCAGACTGATGCTGGCAGGTGAGCCTGTGATGGTGACCTGGCGGTCAGTTGATCCATCCACTGGATTCGCAATCTTGATCTGAGCGCCCGACATTTGCCTGATCTCATTGATCTTGGCTCCCTGGCGGCCGATGATGCACCCAATAAGCTGTAGAGGAGAAGAGCAGCAAAGTTAAGAGATAGGAATTCTTATTAGAGCCTGAATAACATGACTAACACATGCCTCAGGCAAAGTTGGCGCCTTGGATTAAAAAAGCTTGAATAAAGCATTTTACACACAAAAGCACTTTTTACTTTTCATCCTTTTAATCCCAATAAAACAGCATGTTTAACATTAAGATACAATCTTTTTAGCCGAATTAATTGTGGATGAGAAAACATGCTTCAAGTGTTAAAAAATGACTTTTTGAAGCACTTACATCATTTGGAATGGTCATCTCATGGGAACTGGTTTGAGCAGAAGCATCTATCCCTGAAACACAAATTAACAAGAAAGTGATAACCGACTGATTAAATAACTAAAACAACATGTAGAAACGTGCAAATCAATCTACGTGCAACATGAAGTGTGGAGAATTTGGATGACAGAACATCAAATCATTCAAATCATTAACTCAGAAGGTATTCAAGTTAATAAGCGTCAAAAATCCCCCAAACTCCAACAGGAAGATTTATTTTGAAGCCCTGCTGAGGAGTGCTATCATTCAATGTTTATCAAGTCCAACTTTGTCAAAACTTTAGAATAATGGTCTACCCTCCTTTGTCCTCACACTTTGTTTGTAGTTTGTCGTGTTTTTGTGCTGGATGACTTTATAATATATTACATGTCAATGAGTCAAATCTGAGTTTTATTAAATATGTTTGACGGACCAAAACAACCTAGATGATTTTGTGTTTATATCCAACAAATTCAGACTTTTGAGGCTGACAAGTTGACCACGGGCCTTGATATGCTGCGTACCAGTGAATCCCTGGTTGCTTGGTGCAATGGGGAAGGGGCTCTGCTGCATAGCCAGCTGGTGAAGCTTGGTGAGCTGTGGAGAGATAGCAGCAGAGGAAGACTGTGAGAGTGAGAGAGGAGGCAGGGAGAGAAACGGAGGAAATGGAAAACACAGGAAGAGGGGAAAACAGAACAAAAACATCACAGTCAGTACAGACAGCTACACAAACGGAAAAAAAAAGATTTCACACATCACGCCATTCTGTTGTTGTGTGTATATCTCTTCCTCATAGCTCTACAAGGATCACTGGTGTCTGATAATCAGAGTGTTTTATGACTCGTCTATGTGGGGATCCACAGGTATTCCTCCAAAGTGTGGGCTGCATCTCTTGAAAACGCTTTCTCGCAGTCGTCAGGGTCACAATACACAGAGGAGGGAGCTCTCAATATTCATTATGAATTAGCATCACCAGTTATCACCACTACAGCTGGGAGGGAAGATTTAAGGAAGCAATAACAGGTTTCTGTGGCCTTTTATTAGCAGATTATAGTTTTAATAAACAAAAACTGCAATAAGCAACGAGAAAACTACTCACACTGCTTAAAGGGGTAGTTAGGATTATTTTAATTAGGTTTTATATAAGGTACTTATCCATTGTCAGTGTATTAACTACAGTAGATGGTGGTCAGCATGGCCCCAGTTTGGAGAAGCAGCAGGAGTACCATACTGCTATGGACAGGGTCAGCAGCAAAATGTATTCTAGTCACCTATGTGTACACTATACTTAGAATATTTTCACAGCTTTACTGTGCTGTCAGACAGCACTTTCCAGAAGGAAACTGACATTATATATGCCAAATATTGCCCTCTCCAACCAGACTCCATTAGCAAAAACAGTGATTTTACGTGGCAGAACACAGGAGCTGCTGGTCTACCCCTGCCTTGATCGATTTTTTTTTGTGTGTGTGTTATTGTGAGACTTCAGTGTTAGTTCAGTTTCACCAAAGTCACACAATAACACTAACTAACTAACCAACTGAGGCAGCAGTAGACCAGCAACTCCTGTGATTTGTGAGATAAAATTACTGATTCTGATACGAGTTTGGCTGGTTTGGAGAGAGCGTTATTTGGCCTTAATAACATGAGTTTCCCGTCAGAAAAGGCTGTCTGACGGCAATGTAAAGTGGTGAAAATATTCCTGATGGTGATAGCCACCTAAAAAGGGCCCATCTAATAAAAAAAATCCTACACCAGTAATCCTGCTGCTTCTCCGAACTGGGGGGTGTCGACCACCATCTACAGTAATACCCCAATTATTCAACCCCACTTCAAATAATCCAAACTATCCTATATTTAAAGGCCTTATTAGAAAGGAAATATAAACTTAAACTTATTAAATGTTACCATGTTTTACATTATATCTGACTGTTTCTTTCTTGCTTTGCTTTGTTGCCAATATTCAGCAGCAGGTAGGACTAATAAAATAAAGTCTATCACATCCAAAGCTCCTGATGGAACATCTAAAGCTCATTAAAAAAAAAGAGAGAGAGGGAAAGATTAATAATTGAGTCGAGAGACAAGTGGGCTGAGCACAAAGTAATAATGAAGGGTTAATGAAGAGGAGGGGAAAGAAGAAGCACATGTTTATCTGGGACAGACTAATGAACGAGGCATGTAAAACAAGACAGAACAAAAAGGAGAAACAGAAAAGAGTGAGCAGCAGGAACAGATTATTATTCATGGAACAGTGGAGAATCTGGACAAACACAAACAACAAATGTCAGTTTAATTAAAAACCGACTGCCAGTCAACTGTAAAACTACACAAACATGAAACAGTGCTGCTCTCTAAATGGTTACAAAATCGGATAATAGTAGGTCAAAAATTAGGGGCACGTTCAGCTACAGTTATAGGCTGTTAAAGGAGGCGTGGGTGGGCTGGTGGCTGCACATTTTGGGAGAGGACAGTAGTAATTATGGATGGGAGTGGTGGGGGGTCATGTAAAAATGTCTACTGCACTTACATCTGGCTGTGGAATCGCGTGCTGTCCTTGTACGGCATATGCCTGAAACAAATGAAAACAAAGCTTTCATAGGCCTCACATCTGATTGTGATTTTGGTCAGGTTACCTCTCCAGCTACATCTCTCCTAATATATAAATACCCCCGACAGACTCCAACATATCAAAGCCTGTTCTGAAGTAATATAATTAAGAATATCAACATATGTCTTGTCCAAAGTCTCCACATTTCTGGAAAAAGAGAAATCTTTAGATACACTGCAGTGGAATTAAGGAAAACCAGAAGGAGAAACTTTTTTTTTTTTTTTAACAAAGAATAAAAAAAGGTATTTAGTGAGATAAAAGAGCTTGTAATGTTAAGCCAACAAGCACCAGAAAGCACTTTGTTTCAGACCAACAATAGTGGGAAATAGGCCACCACACCTCTGAAACCTAATGCTTGAGACAATAAAACAAATTCTTAAGGGGAAAATACAAAGTCAAGGACAAGTAACAAGCTGTCTCTAGGGAAAATGCTTCATAGTCATCAGTGTAATAAAGTTGATGATACTCTCTTCAAACAATTAGTGGTTTGTAAACTCTAACATCCTGCACAGCTACTCACTCTCGTAACCATTACAGTCTTTTCCAATCACGTATGAGTATTAATCTGGAATTATCAAAGGTGTTTCTTGATTTATTCAGTCTTTAATCACAAACCAAAATTTTCAAGCATATAACATTCTGCACCAATATGCATCACATACTGATAAAAAACCAAAATGACAGACAACTGAAGCAATAAAAGCATCGAGAATACAAAGTGGGATCCAGTGTCCCTCTGAAGTGTCCTACCTGTCCGCCTGCAAAGATGACGGGGGATCCTGAAGGCTTGGGCCGGTAGGGGATAGTGACCCCCTTAGGGGGAGACTGTACAGGAGACAAAGCAGGTGGATGACGTGTAAATACATTACTTACTATGTTATCATACAATTGTTGCAACATCTGAACATCATGTTAGCATTAATTATTTAAATATAAATTAAGTACACCACTGCAATAAATGTAGCACCACAAGTGGTACAATCTTTAAAAAACTATAAGCTTCATCAGGGGTGTGCTGATTTAGTTCTTCATTGTTCGTTCCCCAGAATATTAGCGCATAATAACCACATAAATGTTTAATCAAATTGTTTCTGTCTGGTTGGAATAAATGTTCTTTTCAGGCATGTTTGCACGTTATGTGACATTAATTATTTTGCTGGAGGGATAAATAAAAGCTAAAAGATAAAATGAAAGCTGGCAGTGGCAAAACAAAACTGGTCTATGACTGATAAGTTTTTTGAAGATTTAAGGATTGCTGAACACCTCAACAGTCGAAAGGCACAAAACAACAAGCTGTTCAACGTCTTTGTAAATATGAACAAAGCTGGAATCCGCTGAACTACCAACCACATCAAAAAATGCTAAAAAAAAAAAAAAAAAGTTTGTTTTAACAGGCGGAAAAACTATTTCCAGCAGATTAGGTGTTTCACAGTGAGCAGAATCACTTTGTTCATGTCAAAAAAGTTATCTTCTGATCTTCTAATTAAATACTTTGGGGCATGCAAACACACATCTTGTCAGATCTTTTTATCGTCATTGTAAATAGTTAAGTTGGGATCTCTAATAAGAATGATTTTAATCAAGTTGAAGATATATTGTCCATGTAACCACATCTACTGTCTGACAAAGCAAATCTCAGTCTGCTATTCATATCTTCCTATAGGATGCAGCTGCATTTTACAATGAAATGAAAATTAGTGAAGCAATTTAAATGTCTAACAGCTAGCTTTGGATTAGGAATATACAGTCAGTATTATCATCATCCATCAAACTCACTTCAGTATAATATTTTGTATATTGTGTTATAGTGATTTTATAACATCTATAAAACAATACAGCCTGTGCAATCCTGTGGATCGGCTCCAGTTAGCCCTGGTCCAAACCCAACAGACAGCAGCCAAAAGCCCAGAGATCACACTATTTCACATCATTAATTTTCAGGTCAACAGCTGCCACTTCATTTGCTCCACTGCTTTCATGAGTCCACTTACCTCAAGCATGACCACACAGATCTGCTTCACACACTCAATTATCGATTGGGGAGTGCCAGCGATGGTGATGGCTCGCTCCGTCGAGTTTGGGAGCATGTCTCCTGCCACTTGTACCTGAGCACCAGTCGACTGGAACACACATACAGTGTAAAATTAAGACTAGAATTCAAGTCCTCCAGTGTATCAGTTTGATGGACTAAATCCCACAGGTAGACAGGCGACAGGGTTTGGAGCTTGCATGATTTTGTTAAATGTTTTCTTGTGCATTTCTGTATACATGCCTCTCGAATTTCCTTGATCTTGCAGCCACCTTTCCCGATGAGGGAGCCACACTGGCTGGCAGGCACCACAATGCGTAGGGTCACCGGGGGCTTGCTGGTGGCTGTACTGTTTGTCATTGAGCTGCTTATATCCTGGAGGAAAAAAATATGAAGACAAAGGTTAATCTAGTTTGTGTTTGGGCTGATTACTGCTGACCTGTGAATCCATTAGTCAGTATAAAGTGAGACCTACCTCTTCCAGCTTTTCAATGATCATGGAGAATGCTTTAAAGATGGCGGTGGTTGGACCTGCCAAAGTAATGATCCTCTCAGGACAATTGCCCTCAGAGATGTTGATGCGAGCCCCGCTCTACAGACAAAGAGAAAAGCAAGGAATTTTGAGAGGAAATTTGGAAGACTTCCCATACCCCTTTTCCATACACATATGGTGCTTTGGCTTGACTCGGCATGTCAGCTCAGCAGGACAGGGATTTGCATCTCCATTACAATACGGCTACCCGCTTGAAGGTGTGTCTTTAAACTGAAGACAAGATTAACTTGATTTGAGTGGCTATAAAACAGCAAAAAAAACACTTCATTTCCCACAAAATCTTTAAAATAACACCCCTGCTTTTATTGTGTGGCAGCAAATTCAGGAAAGGCTGTTTTTTGTTTTTTTGTTTTTTTACTGGCAGTAACACAATACAGACTATCAGTTGAAAGCAAACATGAAACAGTAGAAACAGGGATGAGGGAGAGAAAATAGACTTCAAACCACAGAGATTTGGTTAGAAGCTACTTTTAAAAATCTTCCTCTCTGCTCTCCTGTACAGACACAAGTGTCTTTTTACTCAACACATGCTTGTTTTGGGAGTGGTGGGGGTTGGGGTGTCACAGGTAGGCCACAGTCAGCAAGACTTCACCACAGCCCATATGGAGGCAGGTCGGGCTCGCTTTGGCCCTACTCGGCATGAAATAAGAGGTCATGGAAATGTGAATCACTGCCACAGTTTGACTCGGTGCAGCCAAAAGCGCCAGTGGAAAAGCCCCACTTTAGTAAAAACACACTGGGCAAATCTGCCAACTGTTGCCTCTCAATAACAATAATGTTACATCCCGTTGTACTTTGCTGTAACTAGAGTAAATAAATAAGAAGAAAAGACCTCTCACCTCTTCTCTCATCTTCTTCACAGATTCACCTTTCTGTTAGCAGAGAATCACATCAAAGTCAGACTCATTAACACTTAAAACAGATCTTAAAATAGTGATCAAAGTTTCAGTTAAATCAAACAACAGCTTACCTTTCCGATAATACTTCCAACTTCCTAAAGGAGGAAAAGAGATACAGATTCATCCATTAGGCTGATTCATCATCTTTGGACACTCGTCTTTTTTTTTTTTTTTAACTACCACACATACCATATATACCGCATCTAACCTGTCCAGCTACAGTTTGCCTAGTTTATCAGACAATGTTAAACCTTTAATAAATGTAGCTATTTTGTTTCCCCAACACTTGGACATGAAGAAAAGTTCACTGTCATAAGTAAGTGCACCTACTTCAGAAATTCCTCATTTGCTCTGATCACTAGGTCCATATAATACTTCATAGAGGTGCGAATCTTTTGGCACCTCACGATTTATCTGGAGCTTTTACGCCTTTAATTTGATAGGACAGCTGAAGTGAGGACAGGAAACGGGTAGACACAATACAGGGATGATGTGCAGCAAAGGGACACAGGCAGTAGTCGAACCCCAAGCTGCTGCTGAGGACTCGCAGCCTTAATATGTGAGGCGCAAGCTCCACCAACTGAAATACCAAGGTGCCCCAAAAATTTTTATTTCTATATGTTTTTTCTCACTGTATGACTATTTACTACTTTTAAAACAGTGCATTTGTAATGAGCCATAATTAGTTTAGTCAGACACACACTGCATACAGTGTTGCTCCTATTCAGGGCACTTTTCTCTTAAGCTTCATACAAGCCAAAATGCCTCCATCAATAGTGTTTAAGCCAGAGGAGGGCACAGGTCGGATTGTATCCATCTACAGTTGCTCATGCTCAGCAATCCTCATCAAAATGCAAGGAAGTAGCCTAGTTTGGAATTAACATGACAGACATGGTTTATATCATATGTTTCAGCATCCAGTTGGTTCAACCACAAAGTACATACAGCCCAATCTCACAAAATTGTTAAAGGGGATCATAATGTCAAGAACTGGATTTTAAATTTCCGATTATTCACTTTCTTGTATAGATTCACAATCTTTCAAGAGATAATCATAATGTATCCAAGAATCAATTCTTTTTCTCCCACCTCTAGTAGTTACAGATGTTCCCTTAAATCAGGCAGTGATCAAAATAGATCACAAATGGTTTAACTGGTGGCCTTTAAACTGAGGAAACACTCAAAAGGTCCAATCCATCATGAATTCCACAGCTCTCTATAGGCATTTCTTGTTTCTGACTGATCTAACACAGACTGAAGATGGTGCTGTTCACCACGGTGAGATCCAGTCCAACACACAGTATCTGTAGGCTGTTGATTCCGAGCTAGTGCTGGGCCCTGTTTCAGGATGCTACAAGCTAGCAGAGCTTTTGAAGGATTGTTTTTTTTTTTGGATGTGTCAGAGTTTGGTCTGTCTACAGTGTGAGCTGAAGTGTCAGCGTCAGGTTTTAAGCAGCCACTTCTTCCCACATGGCATCTCAGCTTTTGATCCAACAGTAACAACTGACCACTGTGGGACTCGAGATGCAACAAGTGTGTGGTTATGTTGCTGTTGTGACACCCTGAGAGATTTAGTACTAACAGCAAATGCAATGTCATACCTCCTGGTTGCAAATTTTACCAAGTGACAGAGATGTAGAAAGGGCTATAAGTAATATCATTTGATATGTAATGTAATTTTGGAGAGCGTAGCCTAAAGGATTTAACTGCTGATTTAAAGAGTACAACTCTGCTCTCAGTGAAATAACCTTTTCTTTCTGAAATAACCAAATAGCAGCAAAGTAGTAGCAAAGAGGAACATATTAATATTTTAGCAAAGGGAGTCCAACTTGGAAAATAATACATTTAGACTTGAGGCAAACACGGCCTCCTGTGCAAAATATGCCAAAAAAAACATTCAACTTTGCTCTAAGGTACAGGATCCCATCACCCAGTCAATAGCCTTACTCATCACATTAAAGTCCTTGTCCTTTATACATCCCTGAGGAGCTTTCTTTTCCATAAATATGACATCATAGACTATTAGAGTGCCGACAGAAGCGGCTGATGGGTGACCTCACCTTGCCGTGCATGAGCAGCCTAATGGTAAGGGTGACATTGAGCCCTCCTTCAATCACACCGGAGTCCATAACTGCAACCTAGCTGTTCGTACAGAACTGGGGTCTTTGGTCACTGAGATGGATCTGAAGGGACAAACAGACAAAGCAGAGAAGGAATTATAAACCAAGGATGATCAAGTGACAATATTGAATTGCAACTCCATAAAAGAAAAACAAAACAGGTACATAGTATGGATGTAGATCAGAGGTAACAAAAGTAAGATATGTGGTGTGCCTATGATTTCATCTATAAAAGTAGCCTGGTCAACAAAGTGGTAAAAACTATACACTCAGTGGCCAATTTATTAGGTACACCTGTAAAATTTAATGTAATTAAATCCAACATACCACTTTTGCTTTTGATGCTGTCAGAAAGGTATTAATTTAACTATATGTCTGTTATTGAGATTGTAGTTTGCAGTGGTGTTGAACTGAACTAAATCATAATGAGAAGTGAGAATGTTTTATTGTTTGTTTTTCAGTCTAGTACAACACAGTCACGAACTGCAACCTCAATAATAAACATATAGTTGAATTAAGACCTCTCGTGAAGTTTTACTAATGACGCAAGATTCATTTTTTTTTGTTTTTTAACAGGGACAGAGTAGGACACAGTATACATACACAAGCTGAAAACAGTTATAATGGTGAAATGAGGCAGAGTTGTTGCATTGGATTACACTAGACTTAACTTCATAATGTGACCAGGGAGTATGTCGTTAGCATTGAGTTACAGAATCATTCCTAATCATGGTGACTTAATGTGACACCTCACAGTATTTACATCCTTGCACTGGTTAATATGCAATTTTCTACCATACTGAAGTAACACAATTGTTAAGAATAGCAGATTCTAAACAGATATAACCTTACTACATGGCCAGATTTAAATGTCAGCAATCAAATGGCTATAGTCAGTGTTCAAATTTTACCAGTCACTGAATAGACGACTATTGTTTTTGGCTGGTGAGTGAACCAAATCTACCTACTACTTGCTATTTTACCAGCATTTGGCTGGTGGTTGGTGCTAACTGAAGTCCCTAAATGTCAGGATTATACAAATTAAAGCCCCCGAATGTCGTTTATTCTGTTTGCAAATCAATTAACTTATTAATTACACGTCGAACTAAAACATTCAGTTAAATCAAACCAGACCATGTCACAGCATTTGGTTAACTGCTTACCGCTTGATGATAAATTTGCAAATAAATCATGGTTATCTTTGGTTTTATACCCATTTGGACATTAAAATGAACCCATTCAAAAGAAGTATGGCACATTTGCATCATAGCATCTTATGCTAACGTTGATGGTCGCTTGTGAAAACTGGTGCGTACTACGATGAATCATAAACAAAGGCTTCACTTTCACTGTGCCAACTAACTCACATGCTGCTTGTTGTGTGCATTTGTTTTCAAACACCCGAATGCTGCTCCGACCCAAGTTATCTGACTTCAAACAAGTAAATTAGCAGCGCAATGCTAACTGAAAAACATATGACTTGTATGCTAACGATGACTTCATCATTAGCTATGAATCAAGTTTATCAACAAATGTACGGACTCCCTCATTACCACTGTTTGTGATATATTTCCTCAAATACATTCATAACTATGCTCGATTTGAAAAGCACATATTTAACTGCTTACTTTGCTTGTGTTGTTTGGTTTCAGTCAAGTCCATTTAACTATTAACGCTTGTTGTAACTCTGTTAGCCACTTAGCATTTTGGTGCTGCGAAAATGAATGAAGCATGCGTGCGCTACTTAGCAAAGCTTGCTGGTTAGCTAAATTAGTCAACGTTAATAGCTGACCAACTTTCTGCAGCCTTCGTGGCATGGTAGTTGGGTTCTCTTTTGATCAATTAAAGACACTAAAAAGAAGACAGTTGCTTTTAAAAGCGACATTAAAATCAAACTTCCCCGTGGCTAGCTAAGCTAAGCTAGCCCAATGCTTGTGTGTGTGTACGGAGACTGCGTGCTCATCCTCACGCCGCGGCCTGTTAGCATGCTGGACAAGCTGCTGCTACTGCTGGGCGCGATTTCTTTCCGCTACTTCTGATCATAACAAAAAATATAAAAAACACCACACATCAAAATTAAACTCACCTGATTCGTGTGCTGGTAAGTGATCGGGGGGAGGGTTGGGGTTGTAAGGGTAGAAGGGGAGAGGTTCGGGAGGGTAGAAACCCGGGGGAGAGTTTAGAAAGGACTCGGGGAGAGGGAAGAGTGATGTGAGATCGAGCTCCACTCCTTTACACAAAGACAACAAAATCATCACCTCTGAACTTTCCCCTTTCACCCAACCCAAACCCCCATCCCGAGCTGACCCGAACATGCCCCAAATTCACGGCTGTAGAGAAAAAGTTACTGTAGAACGTGTAAGTGCGACATTATGCGACAATGTAGCAAGTTAAATGAAAGGATAACATTTAAAGAGAAGAGTTATTGCGTAAAATAGAAACATCGTTGCACTGGTTTAGAACGTCTCAGGAAGGTTCTGTGCTCACAAAAAACCCGATAGATTCTCATCAATCATTCAATACTATTAATATTAATCCAGAGATATTACATTTTTGTGTTTTTAATTCGTTTTTATTTTCATTTAGTTTTTAATTTTTGTTTACAATTAAAGTTTAGTTTGCAGAGTGCTCGTTTTAGTTTAGTTCTTATTGCTTAAAAATGTCTAGTTTTAGTTAAGTTTTTATTAGTGTCTATATCAATTAATACATTTATTCAGTTTAGCCTGCATTCACTTTATCTTCTTCAGATGATTGATTCGATTTTATTGTTTTTTCCCCTCAATTTTATTAAGTCCTTGGAGCCCTTGAGTACTTTTATCATGATTATCTTTGTCTGTGATATATGTGTGAAGAAGATGGATGCCCTGTTTCTCTTACTGTAAACCAAATCGATGAAGGGGTTCAAATAAAGTAAACTGAACCTGAACCGAGTTTAAGTTTTTTAAAATTCAAATATGGGGGGTTTGTCAGGATCAATATTTCTCAAGTTTAGAGTAGGTTTTACAATACAAACACAACACTTTGTGAAGGCCACTGACTTGCAGTCAATAAACTTGTACTGATGCCAAATTTGATCAAATTGACAGACTAAAACTGAAGACATTTCCTGTAAAGTTTAGTTTTTTAAGTACACAATATTGTTTCAATCAGTTTTATTTTTTCCCTAAAGTCTAGTTGTTATTTCAATTGATTAAAGTTGTTTTTTTTAATTTTAGTTACATGAAAACCTTGTTATTCGCCATTTTACTCTTGAAGATATCATTTATTATGACCATATGAGTAACAAATCTTTAAGCTATGCTGTTATTTTTTATTTCATTGGGAAAATCCTTTATTCATTACCAGAAGTGTTTAGGTTTACAAATGCTCTTGTTCTTACAAACAGTAAAAAAATGTATTTATCTAAAGATTTCTGTTTAGTTTATTATTTAATTTTCAACTTATTTTGAATATTAATGTCTCTCATTACATTGATTTGTTTTGTTTTAATCCATTATTTTTCTAACATTTATTTGCTATAATTGTCATTTTTATCAGCTCTCTGTATTGTGTTGTGTACTTTGTTATTTGCCTGATGTAATATGTACTTTGTTTAATAAAGTAAAATAAAATAAAATAAAATAAAAAACAATTGCCCACATGATTTACATGTATTGAAACAATAATTATCAAATACTTAAATATTGCATAATATGTTTCTAATATGGTCATATTAGAAAATTCAATAGAAGAATTTTTTTTATACGACCATTAGTGTGCATAAAGTGTACTGCAACTCAGTTTACAACTTCAGTTATTTACCATCCTCAGAACAACACACCCATCTTAGACCTTTCATTTACACCCATTTATTGAGCAGGATTAATTTACAACCCTTTATACAATTACAATTAGTGCATATACAAAGCAATGTAGAGTAGCATTTTTTCTACAGTTCAGTAGTGAATATAAAATTAGAAAAAAAAATCTATAGGCCTGCACGAAGACACCAGTCTATGGAAGACACCGATATCTGTATTATTCTCCACCTACAGGTTCATCTTCTTAAGACAAGAAAAAAAGACATTTTACATATTTTCTTTTACTAAATCACGGTGTTTCTCAAACAATCAAAACAAAGCATTAAGAAAGTCATCTTCAAATTCTTTCAATCCGAGGCACAGTAGTGTATGGAACATACTTACCAAGCCAAAAAAACAAAAGAAAAATGAGAAAAGAAATTTGACACAGTTAAATGCCGATACAAACTGCTGTGGAGATGTTCACAGGAACAGCTTATGTCTGCATCTCTAGCATAAATAGGTCCCATGCAAGATAGGATAAAACACTGCATTTTCACAGAATTCCTGTTAAAAGTGATAAGTATGATAAGTTTGTGTGTTTATTGTTAATAGTCAGGTTGACCTTTTGTTAAGTGTCATTTCTGTGAAAGCCTTGTCTTGACCTGTTGGTCTCAGTCTGAGTCACTGCTACTGCTGCTGCTGCTGCTGGAGGAGGAGGAAGACTGTGGAGAAAACAGAAAAATATATGTTTATTCATATTTATATATACATTTTAGATTAGAGTTTTTAAACACAAGCAACATATGTTTAATTTCATCTAAGATGCATTTTACAAATGAAAAACTTATGAATAACCTCCCACTATTCACGAAGTAGACAAGGTCATATCAAATAGAAGGAAAGTTATTGTCATTTCATCTCAAGGTCACATGACTACAAATCTTTTGTCATAGATTGTAATGGGTCATGGATTTTGGTTTCATCCTTTAAGAAGACCAAAAGTAAGTGAGATATTTTTTCCTGGGCCATAAAATACACTTTTCTTCCATAGAAAAAAAGTGGATCCAGATCCACTTGAGTGGATGCTGGATCAACTCAATTGCATTAAATAAATGTACACTTTTCTGTAAGCTAACTTCAAGTAAGTGCATATAAACATAAAAGGAACAAGAGGCAAGTGTAGTCTGAAAAGGTGACTCCCACCCAGATAATGGTCACTATTATGCTTAGCCATATTAAATGATTTTAAGCTAGTCTAGCCCTAAAACAGATCCATTACCTCACCTCTATTACACCTGTGAAAGGCAAAGCCTAATGGTTTCTTACCTGAGAGTTTAAGATAAGTTAAATGTGCTGTCCACAAGTGGCAATCCATTCTCTGAGCAATATTCTATAAAACTGTACACAACTTTTTTATTGCCCTTTATATTTATTTGTTCTTATGTGTCAGTTTTCTCATGCAATATTTTTTTTATTACTGTATACGAAATGCACATTTTATTTTATTATTGTATACTTTGTCACTTTTATTCTTCTGTCTTTAATACTTAATTTATAGCTCTTTTGTAACAGAGCATCCCAGCTTAAGTTTTTCACACAATTGTTCTTGTAAAACTGGTGTGACAGTAAAGATCTTGAATCTTGAGAGGTCACACTGTCTCTTACACCTGACTACTGTGTCCTCAGAACATTTAATGCACTTTAAGCTGTGTTTATAAACACTTATTGTGTCTGGTTTAAATCTCCCTTTAGCTGCCTTTAGAGGTCGCTATATCAACGGTATTAAAACTGGAGTTGATTTCATCTTTAGTACTTTACATAATTTTAGCATGGAAAAATGTAGCATCATTCAACCTGTGTGGTATCACGTATCATACTAAGTGTGAACTAAACATTTCATACTATGAAATACATCTAAAATACCACACCTGCTTTAATAGCCTTTAAAAGCAAATACAGTAACTGATAAACTGACAAAACTGCAGTCACTGCACTCAGAGAAACCATGTTATAACCACTCAAAAGCAGCAGTCTTAATTGAATTTATTCAAATCCACATGTAAGATCTATCTAAAATAGTCAAATGGAGATGGACAGAACAAGAGCTACATCATGTTTCCTCAGAAATCATCCACTGGGCCAACATCTGTAGCTGTGATGCATATTCACACCAATGGCGTGAGCAAATTACTGCCTGTGTAACCATGAATCAGTTACGAATATGCTTTATAGTTGCATGTTGTCTTTTCTTTCTTTTATCGTTTCTGTAAACCTTTTTCCAAAGCAGAGATTTTTAAGTATAGCTGAAACACTTAATCGATTCTAAAAATTCATTCTGACAAATTGATTAACCCAAGTTCTTTATCAAGGAAAAATGCCAAGAAACTAAATGCTTTTTTGAGTCAAACAATATTTGTTGATACAGTATAAAATCATTTGAACTTAACACCACTGGTGATACTTCATGCAGTGCCACTGAGTCCTTTTGTGTCCAACATTTTTTCATGACATGAAGGTTATGAGATGTTTCTTTGGACATTTTCATATTAGGAACACCCCCCTCATCTACCTAGCCCATCCTATCTCCATAGCTAAATAAACGGGACAGAGAATATTGATTATAAGCAGATACACAGTACCAAAATGTATATTTATCAGCATCTAACCTCTCAAATAATAAGAATTCCTGCTTTAGATGGTGTTAGCCCTCTTAGGACTATAGTGTTATATGACAGCAAACCGAATATTTTGTGATTTACCTCATATACCAAACGATTAATTGGTTACTCGATAGTATAAGTATTTGGCATATTAATTGACAATTTAAAAAACTATCTATACCTGTAGCACTATATTCACCAGAAAGAACAAATGACTTCACTTTCCATAAATACTACTTATAACCTCTTGATTTTGTCTGTGCTCATACAAGCTATCGTCATGTTTCATAATACTATTTAGTTATTTGTTTTGATGTGTCATGGTAATATAATTAATCTTAATTATTAAAGTATAGATCCCTTTATAAAGCAGAATGTAAACCGAGTTGATTCCCAACAGTACTTTGTCACTCTGGCTGTGCTGCACTTTGTACCTGTTGAGTCATCACTCTATGTGCATGCATATTGCTTGGTGAAGGTGTGTGTTTTAAGGGGCCTGAGGGGCTGAGGAGTGTAAGAAGGTTCAAGTTTCATCTGTTTGTTCTAATACTGACACCTGAAGTAGGGGCCATTTTAAACAGCTCTTACACAGTGTACATGGTTTAAACCCAGTCTCACCTTGCCGTGTTTGTAGTGTCCATGTTTGTGCCCCTTGTGTGCTTTCTTCATCTTCTTCTTCATCTTTTTGTTGGCTTTATGTCCGGCCAGCCCCATTCCCATTCCTGCCAATCCTCCGGCTAACGCTCCACCCATGGGATTCATCCCTCCATGATGACCTTTGTGGTGACCTTTGTGGTGACCTTTGTGGTGACCCTTAGGAGAGTGTGGGTATAGACCTGGGTGAATACCCGCAGGAGGGACTGCTGGATATCCAGCCGGAGCACCAGGGTAAGGATGAAGCCCTGGAGCTCCGTAAGGCATCGCCCCTGGAGGTGCAGTTGGCGGCACCATGGCTGGGTTCATACCAGCCGGGTACTGTCCAGCAGGGTATGCTGGAGGTGGAGGATGGGGGAAGACTCCTGGTGCAGGTGCAGAAGGAAATGCTGGGTTGTAGCCAGGAGGGTAGGCAGGGTTTGGTGGGCCTACTGGAGGAGGAGGACCTGATGTACATAAAAGCACACATACATGTGCACACCTTATTATTACCAACACCTATATTATTACTTAAGACACATAGATTATAAAGCAGGACAAAGGCAAAATAATAATATGCGGGTTATGTGTGATATCCCACCTTGATTTGGCCACATGGTTAAGTGAAACACTTCAGCTCTCACACAAAATCCTGAGGAAACAGTGAGAAAATAAATGCATTTAATATTTAATTAAATAGAATTACCTTATTATTACCTTATTATCTTATATAATTCAGTATTCTGGTTTTAATTCGATCCAAATCGAACAAGCCACCATGCTTTTTTTTCACTTATGTGGTTTTCTGATCTGACTTGTATCTGTAACCACATCTGATTATTTTATGATTTTATTTTTACAGCCAAATATGCTGCATAAAAAAGCAAGTTTTAACAAGTTTCCACTATGTATGAAAGGTCAAGATTAAAAACTAATTTACCATTATTTGCTATCAATTACTAGTTACTAGTTTTTTGTTTTGTTGTTGTTGTTGTTGTTGTTGTTTTTTTTTTTACAAAAGGTTCAAACCCCAAAGATATTTAACTCACAATACTATAAAAGTCCAGGCATTTTACCCAAAAGTGTGGTTCAACCTCACAGTAATTGCAACATAAACAAACTCAGATGATTCTGTGTCCTGAATTTGTTTGAAATTAGAGAAAAAAAATCTTAAGCAATCATATGAAGGAAACTTTTTGTAAAGACAAAGACAAAAATGCCTTTCTTTAGTGCAGCCATTTTGTGAGAACGAAGGATGAACCTCACATAAATTACAACAGAAACTCTGACAACTGTTTATTACTCATAAAAAGTGGTGTCAGGGCCTTAACCACCACCACTTTTTTTCCCCTTCTAAAATAATAATTGAAATCAACATCACTACATTAGTATACTTGTATTCAGGGCAACATAAACTGGCAACTTTTTTAAATATCACTTAAAATAGCACTTTTATATTAATATTCAAAATATTTGTCACTGCCAAACTGGGGCCAATCAACATGTTAGCAATGCTGAACATAAATTTAAACATGATAGCTTTTCAGTAAGACTTGTTTTCACTACAAACATGTTCGGGGTTAAGAATTTCCTTTTGCACATTCACTGAACCGTATCCAACTCCATGTCTCATGTAAAACAGTTTGTGGTTGATTGTGGACAACATTGAAACCTCTGTGAGGACATCAAACAAGAGGACATGCATGAATCAGCTTTTAACGTGAGCTGCAATGAGAAGTTGTGGCATTACCGATTTCAGTATTTTTCTATACTTCCCCCAACTTGGTTTTCTTCTTTCTTTTGATATGTCATCATATCATATTTATGAGAGTGCTGAAATAGCTTGTTGCAATTTGTTGTATAATGACTGTACAGACTAACTGATATTATTATTAAATTTGAACACAATATGAATAAACCTTTGAGCTTCATCACAAGTCTTATGATCGTAATTGGTAAATTTCACATTCATAAAGCAAAGCTCTCTAAATCCCCCCAAACTTTAATACATTTCGGGTTGAATTTAATTTATGAATACCTCATCTCTCATGACAAACAAAAAAATGGAATGTACACTGTTATATTTTGAAGAATTATTAAATGAAGTTGTACTGGTTCTGTTGATTTTCTAATTTTTACTTTTCTATTTGATTTGGATTTTTTCTATTTAATTAGTTGTTTTTTTTAATTTAATTTAACCTCCCCACTTTTGTATGTTACTCAATTGACACGTGCACTTTACATTTGTATTGCATCTTACATAATGGAAATTTCTACAATGCCTTTTTCTTTTTCTGCTGACTGTCTGCCTTTTAATGTTCAATGAAGAAGTGGTGAAAAAATGCAGACTAATTGTTTCACCACTATTGTAGAGAAAATATGATGGCCACCATGTTCTGTGCATATCAAACATGAATGAATAAAGTGAATGAGTTTCAGATTAGCTCTAAATTAGGGTTTTATTTGGTTGAATTAAGAAATATTGTGAGAGATATAGATACACACTCATTTGCAGTCTCTTAAATACACCTGAAACTGCAAACGCAGTCTAATACAACACTCTTGGTGGATAAGGTGACCGTGCTTTGTTTTAAAACTTTATTAAAACAATAAAATGCTTAAATAACAGACTGCACCTTTGCTAACTTAATTACATAAAGTCACTTATCACAGGTCATTAAGTTTATCACGTGTTAAATTGTGGTATAACGCTTCAACAACCACCAGGAATTTCGCAACACTTTCTCCATGTAACTCCACATTACAGGTGTGACGACAGAAATCACAAAAAAATAGATCTAAACAATCGGATTGTTGTAGTTTCAAGCTCTTATATTCCACACTTGCCATTTATAATCACCATTTATTATTGATTAGATTTCATAGGCTTACCTTGTTGACGTGTGTCAGGTCTGGAGAAGTTTAGAGGGACTTCAGAGGGCTGATGTTTGTCTTCCGCATTGTGCTTCAGGAAGCAGCTGAAAAATGCAGGAGGAAGCCACGCCCGTCGTTAAAGGACACGCACATCGCTGGCATAAGTCCAGTCAGCTCTCAAAGAGAAGTTCATCTACGCGTTTCTGCGGCACAAAAGATTATCATAATGGAAATCATGATGTTTACCCACAGCCATTGTTGTGATATTTTAAAGAAGGGTTTGCCGATGACACACTGACACACACCTGACTACAAATTGCGATGACTCATAGTCACACATAAGTCCATTACATCATGGAACAGCTGTTATGTCAACAAGGCATAGAACAAAACATACAACACACTGTTTTCCAGAGCTTTAAAGGGACAGTTCACCTCTCAAAATCAAAAATATTTTCCCTCCGGTCTGTGGTGCTATTTATCCATCTAGATTGTTTTGGAGTGAGTTGCAGAGTTTTGGAGATATACAAAATCTCTCCTATTCCAGTGTGCCCTAGTAGACCTACTAACACAAATCATGTTTGGCGATTTATAAGATAATCTTACAAGTCAAAAAAGCTGCCATTTTTAGCAGGTTTGTCGTAGCTTACTTTAGTTTTGTGTGACACCAGTCAGTGAACTACATCTGTCGTCTCGCCCCATAAACAACATCTCAGCTATCAATATATCAGCTCAAATTGTTGTCCCTTATCTTATTTTATCTTATTTGAAGTTTTATCTAGCAACTACTGGTCGTTTTATCAGACAGGAAGTGAAAAAACCAGCAACTTCAAGTGTGACTACATCCAAGTACCAAAACACACCCATCACCGCTTCAGCAGCTAACTAGTTTTTGGAGGGAGAAAGTCGTCACATTACTTCTGGATGTATATTTCTAATTAGAGTTATGTGTAATTCAAGGCATAATTCAAATGAGACCATACCATTCATATTTAATCCAAAGTAAGGTCCCACAGTGGAGGGACTTTGTCTCTTTGTTTATATAAATGGCACTCACATCATTTTAAAAACTCAAAAGCAGTGACACAGAAATCAAGTATCAATACGTCTTTTTTAATTTAAACAATGGCATGCAAAATATCAGGAAATCAAAACAGCTAAATGGAATGCAGCCATAATTATTAATTTTATTATTTATACCACTTATTTCTTCCTGTGATATGTCAAAAAGTCTTCAGTAAACAAAAACAACAACAAAAAAACAACAACAACAGCCATGACCCATGCAAGCTCACTGGCTTGGCTTACTAGAGTACTTTAAGGACCAGTATGTAGAATTTAGTGGCATCAACCAGTGAGCTTGCAGGTTGCAAAAACCTCGTCTCACAACTTCCAAGTGTATAAGAGAACCTAAGGTGGCTACAGAACTTGCACAAAAGGCTGTATGTTGAAGAAACATGGTAATGCAACGTGGTGGACACCATGAAAGACAACACACACCCTCTGTAATATAAAATGCTCATTGATTACCACATTCTGCCAATAAATCCCCCTAAAGCTTACACACTGGACCTTTGAATTTAATAGAACCATCATTAACAGTATTAGCTACACCTGATTTTTCTGCTCTGACAAGTCAAACATCTGCTATGAAAAAGGTCATATCTTAACTCTTTTTAAAATGACTATTTCAACGCTGTAACCCAGCTGTGAATATGTAATAGAAAGAAATAGAGTAATGGAAACATGTCCAAGTAAAAGTGTTATGCATGCAATTTAAACTGATGAAAATATACTTAAAAGAAACTCAGCAGTAGTTACATAAAGAGAACTGTGTAAATGCTTGAAATGTAGATTACAACAAGTCAACCCAAAAAAAAGAAAAGGAGAAATAGTCATGGAGAGTAAGAAGACTGAAGAGAGACTAATCTGTCCACAACACAAGGAGCAGTCAGTCGGGCGTCTGGGTCGTAGTCCCAACAGTCTGTCAGGAGCTCCACCAGTGCAGACCCCTGAAAGTTGTGGAAAATTGAGTTAGTGCATTTACAAACGTAATATTATCACATTTTCATGAGCCAGCGGCCAGTACATTTTTTCATTGCTAACTAGCCAACACAAAACTAATATGTTAAAGTAAGAAGCACCTGTGGCAGCAGTCTCCAGTGTTGAGGTATGGAGGGTCTCTTGTCCATGCGAAACACGTAGAGGATGAGGTTCTCCAGGGTCACATTGGCCCCCAGCTCAGACTCATAAGGCAACAGATGCTGAGGAACAACACCGCCTACAGAGGGAGGTATCAGTCTGAATTTTAATATCCATTTAGTGCCACAACACAGGTGCACAGACATACAGCCGATCAACCTCAAAGGAAAGTGAGAACAGAAACCGTGACAATCTGACTGATGTGATGTTTATTAGTTAGGATGTGTGGCTTCTGAATGGTCAATGATCAAAATGAAGTACAGGGCTCCTCTCAATTACAGCAACAATTTTAAATTACTCATGACTTTCATGATTATTACAGTTACCTCTGAGTTGTTTAGTGGAGAGGAAGATGTTACACAAACTGTCAAAAAATTGCAGATAGCGTCTGAAGCAGTTCACCCACTTTTATATTTACTCATCACATTTATTTATTGCGTCTAACATTGTTATGCTCAGTTTGCAAAATACCAGGTGACAATCGGAGGGTCCCCCTCCACCTAGTGCTCCAGTGTTATGCTGAAGTAGTCTACAGAGACTCAAAAACCAAAGCAGCTAACAAGGCAATACCCACTAGCAAGTAATGCACTTTGCTTTCTCTTTGACATGTCTTCCCAACTTGCAAATTGAGTCACTGTTGTTAACCAAGTGTGACCATGATGTCAAAGCAGAAAAATATTAACTGCTCTTCAGGCTGCATGAGATCATGGTCACTGGTTGTATCGTTGTCCTGTCAGAAACTTTTTGCTGTTGTCCTGGCCAGGTCTCCCTTGCAAAAGAGGTTTCAGATTTCAAGGGGACTTAATTGATGAAATAAAGTAAAAGTAAAGTAATAAAGTAAACATACTCTACTTTATATTTTATATGGTTTGTTTTAGTTAATGTACAACCCCAATTCCCCAAAAATTGGGACGCTGTGTAAAAAAATAGAGAATGCAATCAAATTCATAATGAGTGTGTATTTGATTTGAACTGAATTGAATATATATATTCAATATACTGTAGATCATTGCATTCTCTTTTTATTTACACAGTTTTGTCTGTCAGCTATGTACGTATGTATGTCTTACTGCCTATCTATTTATCTCATGAAGGATGTTTACCTTCAAATAAATCCGAGCAGCGCATCCAGATCTCCCACAGCAGCACTGCCAAAGCGTAGATGTCTCCCTGCATGAGACACCAGGTGCTTTCAAGGTTTACGGAGCCATCCAGGATCTCAGGGGACATGTACCGCAGCCTGCCCAACTGAGCAACACCCTGAGGATGCATAGAAATGTGAACTGATTATATTGTCTGTATTAGATGCCATCACTGCAGGTTTTCATTTATTCTAGGAGCAATTTTAATGACAGCAAAAGAAGTCATAATGCACAGCTGAGCAGAGTCTTTATCGTCCTTTAAATAAGGTAACAGATCACTTTTTTTATGAATTCACTTTGCCGTGGTTGACCAATAGTAAGCTGTGGATCTCACCTCCATGTTTGCTGTGTGGCTCTGCCAGCAGCGAACTCCTGAACAAGAACGCAGGATGCTGGAACATCCAAAATCACACAGGACACAGGTACCATCTGCTCTCACCAGCACGTTGGAGCTGCTGAGGTCTCTGTGGGCCACGGGAGGTTTATGTTCATCTGCAAGAAAAGACACACATTTCTAATAATTAGGAGATTCTGATTTGTTTGGATATTTGACTACAGCACACTTCATGGACCAAAAAAGACTCACTTTGGTTTATTCATAAGAGCCCCAGTGGCTGACAAGAGCTGCGGTCACGGCACATGTAATTCATATTAAAAATGTAATAATTCAAATGCCTCCCTGCTGTTTTGGGACTGTAAAACCTGCTTCATATGATTCAAGATCCAATAGATTAACGCGTCACATGCTTAATTACACATGTACAACAACAGTGAAATGAGATTACAACAACTCCAAAAACTGTGTAAATAGCTAAAGTAAACCAGAAGAATAATGGGATGTCAGTATAATAAAATATTATATGCTATATACAGGGAAAAAATTATGGTCTATATGGCCTGGTAGAAGAAGCTTCTCCTTAGCCACATTTATAATTATGAATCCCTGTAACATATGTTTTAGCTGTTTGTCTGGAGCTTTTTGTAATCGTATCTCACCTGCAAAAAACTCACCTTAACAAACCGTATTGAATATCTGAAAATCTAATGTCTAGCCTCATATCATGATATAAATATAACAGCACAAACACTTTGTTCGCAGTAATATTTCGGTCAGTACCATGTCTGCGAAGGTCAGAGTGGAGATAGGAAAGTCCCTGCGATAAAGACTGGCACAACTTCAGTGACGACATCCAGTTGGTGGTGTGTTTACACAGATAGGAGTGGAGACAACCCTGAAATCAAAGGGACGCCAGAAATTAATGTCCAAGAATGTAACGATTAAAGAGCCCAAAACGTCTGGCCACAGGTAAACAATAAGGATATGAGTGTGAGAGAATGTGGTGCGATAGACTGTAGAAATAAGGTTGTCAAAAATATCTAAGTGTTGACACTTTTTCAGTGCCATCTCTTTAAAATGATACAATATCCATTAATTATGGTATCAACACTTGCAAAGCTATAAAAAACGATCTAAGTGCTCATTCAAGACCTTACTTTAGTTCAGTTCCTGTCTGAAAGTCGGTTTGCAGCAAAACCAGACAGTGTTGAGTGATGTTTTCTGTACCAGCACTATGTGCAGGGTGTTTATTTAATTGTTTTTTTTTTCTTTTTGCCGTGGTATCAAAAAAGGTACAGAATATTGTATGTAGTATTCCTTCAAAGTTTAAAATTCTGACATCAGTTCATGATAACTCAGTGGCAGAAGGTAAGCTGGATTTTTTTTTTTTTAATCCTGTAATCATGAACGCATGGTATCCTCCTCGTCTCACTTGGCTATTAGGACACTATAAAAAGAGCTCTCAAAAGAAGAAATGCTAATTCTCTTGATTAGAACATCTGAGTGGGAACACTTACACCTCTCAGAGATGATGAAGGGACAAAGTGCAAAGTTACATATATCCCAAAAATGGAAGCAAGAAAAAGCCATAATAATCTGTATTTTCTAAGCAACTAATTTTAACTTGAATTTTGGTGTCTGAACGGTCTAGTTTACAAGATTTATTCGATTGTAAGATTTTAATGTGTAATCACCTTAAAATAAGAATTGTGTTTTTGTTACGGTGGAATGAGCTGTTTATATCTACAGAGGGCGCGAGTCCTCTTCCATTTTTCTACAGTAGCCCAAAATGGACAAACCAAACACTGGCTCTAAATATGGCCTTTCATGTTTTGCTCACATTTTGCAGTCACTATGGTTTTTTCCTATATACTAGGATGGCAAGAGTGGGACCAAAGGTTTGCAGTCTGAAAGCTCACTGCTAGATGCCACTAAATCCTACAAACTGGTCCTTTAAATTCAGATAAATATTTTTTCACTGAACACATTTGCCTTCTGTAGCCAAAGAACTAAACAATGAACTCGAACTTGCTATGGAGTTCTGTAAATTCAAAGGAAGCTGCTGATTCGGGTTCATGATTCATTCAACCATCGTCACATTTGATTTCATTATCATAAAAATATCAATCATAGCTACTTTGAAAGAATAGTTTCAGTAGTGGTTACATGTCACAATCAGGTATTCAGTTCCTTATAAAAGAGTAAAATCCTTCCCTACCCTGACTCTTTCTTCTGCTCCTTCTCCTTTTTTTTCTTGAATAACAATTGAATTTCCTTTTACAACTGGTTGCCACTCACATATTCAGCAAATTGCAGGACAATGAGCCAACTGCCTTCATCCGGTTTCCTCCCAGTGCCCAGGAAATGGACAATCCCAGCATGCTTCATTAGTGGTAGCTCATAAACCTCCTTCTCCACAGTAAATTTATGTTTCCAGCCTGCAGGGAAAACTTTCACAGCCACCACAGAAGCCTGGTACTTCCCCTGCCAAACTGTTGCAAAACACCCATGGCTCACAATCTGAAAAAAAGTACCAACATGCAGATAAAGTACCAGTAAAATACCTCATCTGATTGTATGATCTAAAAATATTCTGCACACTGCCTGGCTTACCCGCTGTAGTTCAATGTCAGCAGTGTCAATCTCAGAGGTTTTTGTTGTTTGGCAGGAACACAGAGATGAGACACTGTAATCATCGAGGGAGGGCGGATTCTCCTCTAAAATATTCTCCTCTAAAAATAATGAAAGTAGTATACTCATTGAAAGTAATCTGACATTGTATTAAATCACAATTTATTTTAAACCATCTTGACAGAAAAGACACATAAATCTGATTGAAAAGTACCAACAAAGGACAGAGGCAGAGGGAGTATTATAGAAGCGATAAACACCAAGGTCAGTCCAGCAGAGAGAATGAAACAGCCCCAAGGTCAAACAAAGACATCATGAGAACTGAGCCTGAGTTTAGAAAAAGTAGAAACATGACGACCATGAAGGCCGAACAGTGTTTTTTCCCAATCCTTTGAGAAGTAGGGAGGATAACGCTACTTTTTTTTTTACCTTTCTTAAGCAATTATACGGCCTGTCTGATCTTTGGTTTCGCTCAATACTTGAATCATGTGATCATGTTTATGTTATTTGATCACTTAGACACTAAACAGTCAAGCCAAGATAGTATTACTGTTGACATAACTTCAGACAACACCAAATACATAAAAAAAGGTCTGTCCAAAGACTTTTATTGGCTTCTGACTCTGGGAAAAACAGTAAAATTCCTCAACACTGTATCTCTGAATGTATGAACTAATGACATACATTCACTTCCATTCGGTGACTTTCTCCTGAAACTGTTTGGACCCCCATCCCGCCTACCTCCCACTTTTAAAAAATCTCTGATCATTCAAGAGCTATAACTTCACCTCTCCAACACGAGCACCATCGAGAGAATCCTTATTACTTGCATGTCAGTATGGTATGTATTGGACAGAGTGACGAAAACTGCCCAGCGCATCACTGGTTCTCCAGTTCCTGACCGCTGAGGCTGTCCCGCATAAACTGTGTTACCTCTCACCCTGTTTGCCCTCCTGCCCCCTAGAGGCACTACAGGTCTTTCCCTTCCAGGACCAGCACATTTAGGACCATAGATCTATGTACATAAATGCCACATTGGTATTTGGATTATATGTCAACACCAGCACCATATTGGACAGGGTAAGACTGGCCTGTAAAAAAAAAGTACATGTAGATTGGGGGGCTGCTGTTTTTCTGGATAAAAAGCACTATAATGATTATCTCTCAACTCAAGTTCAATGAAACACTTTTATACTCAAGGGTTCATGATCGACTTGAGATCAGCTGAGATATAAATAGTGCTTTTTATGCAGGAAAAACACAGCAGTTTGAAGCAGTCAGTGTCTATGTCAGGGTCAGCTTCTGGTCTTCAGCTAGCTGAACTCTGCACCACTGTGATTAGTTTTGTATCATGCATTTATACTAGGGAGACCCAATATTGGATTTTTGCAGATATCAGGTATGCTGATCCAACTCATTTTGACTGATTACTAATGCTGATATATGCACTTATTTTTTTTCCCCACCTAATTGCAGAGACCATCAAGTCCTCTTGTAATAGAATTAATATTATTATGTCTACTCTTTTTATAATGGCTCACTGTAAGATGCAAACATAAAATACAATGCTGTTCAAAATAGGAATACTAACGGTCACAGTTTTCTTTTTTTGTTGTTTGTTTGTTTCTTTGTTTTTGCTGGTACCTGTTTTCTTTTTATTCTTCAAAAATTTGTCAGAATGATCAGAATAACGTATTTAACTCCCACTTTCTGTTATTGTCTTCAGTAAAGCGAAACAACACATAATTAGCAATAACAACTAAAAAATATTTCCTTTATATCATGTTCTTGATCATTTGTACCATCTACAATAATGCATACTGCAACCAGGACAATCAAATTCAATTTACCTTCAAATGTTGTTGACTAAAGTAGACAGTCAAATTGAAAAATGGCAAAAATAAAGAAAATTAAACTCATATTCTAGTAAAAATAAATTTGTTGCATTGGTATCATGATATTAAAATCAAAAGGGACCTTACCTGTCTCTTTAAAGAGGCTTCTACATTTGTCAGCAGTGATCATGAAGTACAGGACTACCAAAGTTGCTGCCAGGACAAAAAATAAAAAAGCTCCCACCAGAACTATTACTGTAGTGTTCACACTCATTTCATCTGCAAAGAAAAGAAAAAGTGCATGATGGTGTATTAAGTGTATTTATAAGGTTAAATGTTTCATTATTGAGTTAAAAGAGCAAACACATGCCTTTAGCTAAAGAAAAGGACCAAGTTTCTAATTAAAGGTGTTTTTTTGGTTGTTGGAGGAGACGTGGGTGTATGTGCAGATATTATCTTCTCACAATGTGGGGTGTAAGTGATATTAAGTGATGAGTTAGCAGTCTTGTGATGATCATACCTACAGAATACGAGTAGGTGAGTTCAGGCTTCTCTAACTCTGGGGTCCAAGTGATGTTGCTGTTGCAGAGGTCTGTGTGGCACACACACTTAATGAGGCGACCGTTGAAGCGTGTTTGTGGCCTGCAGGTTGCATCTGGGCAAGACTTTTCGGCTATATCACAAGCTGCAACAGCAAAAATCGGTGACACAACAGACAACTGACCCTTCCTAAGACCCGCCCTGATTCACTCCAGTGACACTTGATCAAGATGGGTATCTTGGTCAACTTTCCCCTTTCCTGTTTACTGTACTTAGATATGTGCTAGGCTCATCTGTTTGAAAGAAAACCAAATTTTGAAGATGGTTATAGATGTTGCTGGCATATATAGTCACATCTTAAGCTTGCTACTTGCTAATAAATCACACAAGCTGTTATTTTTCTCCCTAAGACTGTTTCTCCCTACTGTGCTGTGATTGGCTTCTACAACTGTGCTCTGGTTGGCTGTGAGTGCGAGTGTATTTAGCAAGCAGGTTGTGATGGATGAATGGTTCAAACACAGGAAAGCTGCATGACACTAAATGTCAATGTTAACTTTTCAAAGAGAGAACTTGTTAGCTAGCATTTTTGCAAACATTCCCAAACTGAACATGTGACCTTATATTTTGCTTTTACAGGAAATTAAGAAAGTTGATTTAGATACCAAGTTAGGGTAACTGTTATTGAGGCACAGAGCAAATAGGGGCGGTGCTTAATAAGGATGAATAATAAAAAAACGCACAGTATACAATACAGCAATTACACACTTTCAGTGTCATATATACCAATATCAGTCAGGTGTCTGATTAGATTTTAAATGACGGACTTTTAGAACAGAATACAGACCATGCAGACAAGTCCAGAGGTCTTAAGTTTATGGTTTCTTACCAAGAACGTTAACCTCTGGTTGGCCATTTACGATCAGAAAGTAGCCCAAACAGCACTGGGTGTTCTCGCAGAGCTGCACGGACCCACTCACATTGCCAGCAGTTGTATATATGTTGTTGTCGGGAGTCACTTGAAATGCGCACTGTCTCTTCTGAGGAAAAGACGGACTGGAGATGCACACGAAGATGCATTCTGGGAGGAGGAGAAAAAACAACAACTGTGGTTTAATTGAGCAAAAATGACCTTTTCTCTCTGGTTAGACAGTTTGTGACCTGGGCTTCATAATGACTTTTGTACTTAAAATGCAAGCAATCTAAGAAATGATCCCGAATCATCGTCATTAAGCCTACTGTCTACTGCCTGTTTAAAGTAAATATTTACACTTGGACTCCCCCCCCCCCTCAAGGGCAAATTCTTTTCCACAGCACTGTACACATTAAACAACAAACAACCCAGAGTAACAACAAAGTTTTTTTTCAATCACTTTGGCTCAGTCTTGACATTCTATAAACTGTTCAAAACATTTCATTTATGTTTCAAAACCAAGTTATTGTGTCAGTATTTTGGCCAGTGCCACCAGAATGAGAAGTTGTTTTGTCATCATGTCAGCCACACTGCTCAAAATTTTTAGATGTTCTTTTTTTTCACCATGGCAGCCGACCCTGGAAGTGTCTCTTATACACAAATCTGTTTTGTTCTACTTTTTGTTGACACTGACTGCTGTCTGTACTATACAAAGATGTCAGTTTTGTCTAACTGAATGCTGTTGTGTATCGCACTGAGCTTTTTAGATTCAGATTTCAGCATTAGGTACAAGTTTACTGGATAAGTCAGAACTGTACAGTACTGTAGTACACGGAGGAAGGATGTGCACATTTGTATGCACACAGTAAATTTGTATTTGTGTATCAATAGTTAACTTAATTTACCTTTGATCCTTCACTCAAAGCCAACAGAAAATGAAATTAACAGAAAATTTACCACAAAAAAAACTGCAAAACAAACAAACAAACAAACAAACAAACAAACAAACAAAAAACTGTGGCAGGTCATTTGCCAATTTATCAGACATCACAAACATTCAATGTGAAAGATATTTATGGAGTACACGTGTTATCCAACAGAATTTGGTACTTGAATGGATCATTTTGCAAGTGATGGTTCAAATGATTAACGGATGTTTAAAGGTTAAGTCTTAGAGCATCTCAGATCAGTCTTGTTTGGTGATGTTTCTGTTACAACAAGCAAATTTACTGCAGTCAATATCATTTATATCATTATTAGATTTATTGCTTTATTTATAACATCTGTTGCACTAAGTTAAACAATCAGACCTGCTGATGTCCAAAGTAGAGATAACCAAATTGTGAAAACTTGAGCTCAGTTTGCCTGTATATATAGTTTGATGACTTGGTCCTGTTCGATGTGGGTGAGTCAAGAAGAAGCCCAAATGTGCATCTTATCAAAGTCGCAGAGATGTCTGCCTTCGCTCCAGTAAAATGGAACTAAATGGCACGCGGCTTGTCGGGCTCAACGCGCCACAAAATACATTTGAAAAGCTCAACACCAATGTCTTTGTAGAAATCAGTGTCACACGTGGTGATGCTTTCTGTTCTTCTGTCCAGCACCCAGTACTCATCGTTTTTGGATGTGCATGCTGTTTTTTGAATCTTCAGTTTGTAGAAATCATTACCTTTGTACAATATAATCCACACACCTTGTTGTGAGCAGTTTCACGCAGGAACTATTTTCTTTCAACCAAACTACACCCACCAACCGAATCATGACATGATTTTTGGAAAGAGACAGTGCTATTACGTTTTTTAAATAAATGTTTTGTATTTTTTTTTAGTACTATCTAGTTCCATTATATCTGAGAGAAGGTTATGATCTTTACAACTGCACCCAGCAAAATAATTTGGGGTTGAAATGTCTCCTATTGACCCTTAATTCTAGGCTAAAACATGACTAAAAGGATGTAGACAGATTTACTATATTCATTCAGTATATAACTATAATGCCTCATCACAATAAAAATCTGATTTGTACTATGGCTCTGTCAACTGGAGGGAGTTACTAAATACTCAAATATTTAAACTCTTCATCATCTAACAGGGTTTTGTAAGATGATGATTTTATTATTAAGGTTAGGAGCTACAGCAGGTACCCGAACGATCAAGCACTATATTTGCACAGCAACTAATTACTATCAATGATCACATTACAAATCAGAGGTCATTAAAAAAAATCAAAAGTTCACATAGAAAACAAACCAGAAAGACAAAAAGAAACACATATAGAAACAGCTTTAATGGTGAAAGCACTCACCCACAGCCAAAATCAGCCACCACTGTTGCAGGATCATGGTCACTGTGAGCCAACACTGCGGCCAGGCAGGGAGTGAATATTTATCAGTCATGGGAATGTGAGAGGAGTTTACCACGTTTCCCAGCATCACTCCCACTGCCACACACCTGCATTTACAACATACGTATATTGTCTGCCGTATAACAGGCTGTGGGAACAGTTATCCACAGAATCATCTCCCACACCAGAAATATCATCTACATTCAAGTAGGCTGCTGTCTGCAGCTGACACGGCTCTTTGGAAAAATTCAAATAAACAAAAGGGTTTCAGACAAATTCACTGGAGCCACAGAAGGAGGTACTTAAACTCAGTGACAACATCCATTGTTTTTTTCCCCTCATTTTATTCTAGTCTCTAAAAACATAGAAGACCACTTACACCAGAAAAAGGACAGGATAATTTTAATACTAAAAAGACATTAATAAAAAATATCCATAGTAAGTCGAAATGAGATTCTATGGGAAAAAAATTATGAGATAATAAAAATTATAACTTTTAAAGTCAAAATTCCAATATATTAAGTCAGTCAGTCTTTTTGAGTCAAAATTGTGAGATAGTAAATCAGAAACTTTCATCACAAACTAACTTCTTACTTTTTAAGTCTTTGGTGATCCCCTGGCTTGTCCTCAGGTGCCATCGGGTTGACAGTTGTTGGCTTTGAGTGAAATGTTTTTACAAGTATTGAATGGATTGACATGAAATTTGGTACAGATATTCATGTCCCCCAAAGGATGAATCAGGTCAATATTTTAACATGTTCAATACTTTGGTACATGATCAAATCAAGTGGCAACATCTGGAGTTGAAAAATGAAGCCACCGCAAAGTGTCAAAAACTGTAGTTCCTTGAGTGACTACTTTAGGCTGGCATCAAAAACAAGTCAGTCCCAATAACCTCCATATTAAAACCCCCAACTGACCAGCAGAAATAAACATGTTTACATCCTGGTGCAAAAAAACAGTCGTGGTCTCTACAACAGATTTTCCTGTTCATGACAATAATGGGTGATTTTTTATATAACTTACCTGATTAAGTTATTTATTATCTATTAGAGCTTAAACTTCTGCATAATTATGGGAGTGGCTTTGTGCTAGGTTGTTGGCTCACTTGGCCACCTCAGCTGTACTCATGCTTCACCTAAGCACCTATGTCCCGCTCCTTCCGGTGTAACCCATGGGACCTAAACTTAGAAAAAATATTAGCTGTATACTTTTAAAAAAAAATCCACTTGAACTATGCCACAAATTACACATATGCATGTTGTCAATTTAAAACAGGAAAGTCTCAGATTGTGGTAGTTTTGTAGTTTAGTTTAGTTCACCAACAGTTAAACTATTGGGAATTTTTAAATTTTTGTGACATCCCTGTCTCTGCTTTCTGCTTGTGAGAGTCAGTGGGGAGAGTCAGAGAGGGACTCGGAAAAGTATGTGTACCTGGTTTGACTTGGCTCCTCTTCTAAAGGTGGAAGAGATGCTATAATAACTCACCATTTTACACCAGTATCGCTGTGATGTGCTGATCACTGGCAAAATATTTCATCATGGTTAAATTATTCACTCCCACTGACTCTATTACTGAGGAAAGTAGTGGTGTAGGCCTGATGGTCTAGTAGTCTGAACACCTAGAGTTAAGGGTTCAAATCCCCAATGGCACTAATACTACTTGAGTGCATTAGGTGGCAGTTACGTTGCAAAGTGCACCTACTTCTTGACATGTATTGACAATCATGAAGTTTTAGATGTTGCTTTTTCCCCCCCTCAAAAATAGTTTGGCCTTGAGTTAATTCCTGCTTTAAAATCGGAAATTTTTGCGATCTTCACAACCTGCTTGGACCTCGTTAAAACCTGCTTTCAGGTTGTATTTTTGTTTTTAGTTTTAATTTTATTGTATTTAAGTCTTCTTTAATGCGTACACTTTATTTCGAAGGTCACATATCCAAAGTGGCCGTGACATGTCTGCTACCATGCTTTGTGTCTTGTCCTAAGAGGCTGCATGTTTCGGTTTCAGTCCACGTCTTGAGGGCGGAGTTTATAAAGCGACATTGTCCGAGCTTGATTATTTGCGTCCGTGCTGCCCCACACAGTAAAACAGGTGCACCTAATGGTCAATCATCAGATTAATTGGACAGCTACCTGTGCGGGCGGACCTAGCTAAACTTCAGCCGCTAGCACTCCACGGTCAACAAGAATAAAATGGTGAAGTACCTTAATATTATTAATTTATCAGGGTAAATATGTAGTATACATGAATACATGTTTGAGTTGAGTATGCTGTTTTATTTCTCTTCAGGCAGGGGCTAAAGAGCTAGCATTAGCTGATGTTTTTGCTGAGGACTCTGACAATGAGCGAACTTTTTACGGCTTTTCTGACAATGAAATCAAGGACCACCACCTAAAGGTGAGTAATTATTTGACTTTAATTAAGGCATTCATGTTTCCAGCATCAGATCGGGGAAGTAACCTACGTCTTAAATTAAATGTAATAGGCACCTAGTTTGGTTGGTTCACACGGTTTCTGCAGGTCCTTAAAAAGTCTGAAATCCAACAATCTAAATTTTAGGCCTTACAATCTATTACTTACGATTTTGATAAGTCTTGAAAGTTGAATTATGATGTTTGAATGTGTTTGCTGGGATAAAAATGTATTGATCACGGTCTAACGACTCCACTGAACTAAGAAACACTAACGCAAACTGCGGGTGTTGGACTTTTACTCGTAAATGGGTCGTAAATTAAATTCCAAATGGTCTTAAAAAGTCTTAAATGTAAGACATTGAAACCTGTGGAAACCGTGGTTTATATAAGACTGTAAAATTTGTAATATTACCCTTACCTTGCTTAGCAGTGGTGGAAGAAGTAACCCTAATATTTTTTACTTGAGAAAAAGTAGAAATACTTAAGTCCAAAAATACTCCAGTAAAAGTAAAAGTCCTAAATTCAAAATGTTACTTAACTATAGAAGTATCAAAAATAAAAGTACTCATTGTGCAGAATGGCTCCCATCACAATATTATATTATAGTTTTTAAGGCTGCAAGTTCATTGTTGATTAATCTGTTGATTCTTTTCTCAATTAGTTGACTAGTTGATTGATCTATAAAGGAAAAGGGTGAAAATGTTGATCAGTGTCACTCAAAGCCCAAGATGACGTCCTAAAATGTCTTGTTTTGTCCACAACCCAAAGATATTAAGGTTAATGTCATAGAGGAGTAAAAAAAAATCAGCAACTATTCACATTTAAGAAGCTGGAAATAGAGAATTATGACATTATTTCTTTAAAAGAATGATCCAAACAGATTAATTGATTATCAGAATTTTTGGCGATTAATTTATTAGTTGACAGCTAATCAATTAATTGTTGCGGCTCTACTGTTTTATCACTAACAAATACATTTTAATGTTGTAGTTCCACAATATAGAGCCCATTTTAGATACTTTGTATACTCATGGGTAGTAGTATAGTCTTGGCTCATCATATGAGCTTATCATATTTTTTTAAATGTAAAAAGTAACTATCAGTGTAAAATGAATATGCAGTTGAGTAGAAAGTACAATATTTACCTCCAAGATATAGTGGACTATAAGAATAAAATAGCATAAAATAGAAATAGTCGAGTAAAGTATGTCAACATTGTACTAAAGCACAGTACTTGAGTATACATAGTTACTTTGCACTAGAGCTGAAATGTTTCATTGATTATTTGTCAACTATTAAATTAATTGACTCCCCTATGACAGTAGCTTGAATACTGTTTGGTTGTGGATAAAAATGATCTGCACTGATCATTCACCATTTTCTTGCATCTTGTAGCCCAAATGGAGAAAGTAATTGACAATGAAAATAATGGTCGGGTGCAGCCCTACTTAAACACACCTGACACGTTATGCATTTTGTTTTCTGCCACTGCAAGGAGTTTTGACAAAATTTTGCTGAGATGTGTCACTTGCAAAATGATGAATGACCTTTCTTTATGTTCATCAGAATTCAAATCTGGAAGATGAAGATGAAGCCCAGTCTGACCCTTCCCCCAAGGAGCAGAAAGCCACGTCTAAACCATCTTCAGGTGCCTACGCCTTCAGACTGAGGGTGGCTCTCCGCTCCACTTCCTCTACTCAGCAGTCCACCGATGATGAGGAAGAGGAGGAGGCAGAGGAGGAAGAGCCAAGGACAAAAAGGAGAGCAGTGAAGAGCCCGGGAAGGCCCAGTCACGCAAAGAGGATGAAACGTGTTAAATTTGAAGATGAAGAGACGGCAGTGGCTCGGACGTTGCCCTCTGAGGAGCGCGGATCTGATTCAGCAGAAGATGCAGCAGATTCGTTCTTGGCCAAGAGGCAAGAGAACATCAAGGCCAACAAAGCAATGGTGAACCACAAACACAGAACCAT